>BQNB010057195.1:3257-38325 GCA_026074375.1 Tanacetum coccineum | reverse complement strand
CAAACAACACATTTAGAGGTCGTTCTCTTGTATCTTGTGCTGTTGTATTATGAAGTAACGCCTCCGGATATATTTCCGATGCGACACATTTTTGGGGGTGTTACAGATTGTTAATAAAAAAATGTGACTTCTAGCTGACCGTTGGATTTCCCTGCCTATAAATAATGCACTCTCTCTTGCAGAAAATTAACCCACTTTGTACAGATTTTTCAAATTCCTTTCTCTCTCTAAAATCCTCTTTCTCTCTCTAAATCTCTTGATCACTAACATAGTTTAATCTTGTTTAAATGTGATCCAATCTTTCATCCTTTCCTTCTTCCCTCGTGTGCAAGAGAAGAACTTCGGTCATCTTCAAGATCCAAAGTTATGTAGTCTAGTTAGTCCATTTGTAATATTTGTTACATATAGATCGAGTCCATGTCTTCCAATCTTTAGTAGTGTGTAGATCCAAATGATGTATATATTTGGATGGGTTTATTATGGGTTGGTTAGTATTTTGGGCCTTAAAATACATTAGTGCAGTGGTAGATTAGTTCTAGCTAAGATTAGAACTCGACATCTACCTTAGTGTCGGAAAATAATGTAAGCGACGCGGTTTATATGTTTAGGCCATAAAACACAAGATTTGTTATGTTGGGCCATAAAATATAATGGGTTTGGTTGTACCCGAAGAAGGACTCGACATCTAGCTTAGTGTCAGAAAGTAATGTAAGCATTGGTATAAGGCATTGGTATAAGGTTTTCTTTGCCGAAAGGGAGCTTGTTGATTAGTGAAGTAATTTTTGAGTTGGATACTCGAGGAGTGGAGTAGGGCGAAGAGGAGCTTCATGACCGAACCACTATAGATTATCGTATCGGTTTGCATTTTCTTTTACCTCTTTCTTTACTTATGTCTTTACATTTATCGCTTTACTATTACACTTGCATTGTGCTTATGATTGTGTGAATTGTTGTTTATGTTGTGTTTGTCATGGTTGTGTAGCTCTTTGTAGTAAACATTGTGAGTGTAGATATATTGGTAGAATGTGCACTAGTTATTGTAAATTCATTAACGACACTTCTCATATTGCGTCAAACTTGATTGGTAATTTGATACAAATGATATAGTCCGAAAACCTCTTCTGGAGGCGGTCCCTATAAATAGGACGCCCCCTGATGTACTAGGCGGCCCCTATATATTTATGGGACCGCCGGTAGAGAGTGATTTAATAATTGATACAAAAGATTTAAAGTTTTTAAAAGGAAATGTATTCACCCCCCACCCCCCTCTACGGTTTCCACAATTGGTATCAAAGCCACGTCGCTTTAATTTTTAAAACAAATGGTTTTTAAAATAGAGTACGATCCATGTATCAAATTACTCATGAATGGGGACTAAATATAGAAAGTGTTTTGTTGTTTGATTCATACTAGTTTTGTTATTAAATATACTTCGTATACTAGCTTGAAGGAAAATTTTCTCAAAAGAACTTGAAAGTGTCAAATTATGTTTGTCTAAGTCGTAAGAATAGAAATGATGTCTAAAACACGAAATTCATGACTGACTTAAGTTTAGAATAAAGACTTGGAAGTATTTTTAAATGAAACTAGACTCAATTATCTTCGAAATGGCGGGTGACACGACTTCTACGGACTTACGGTTGATTTTATATGATTTTTCGAAGTTTGCCAAAAACTGACGAAACAGACAGGCGGCCCCCATAAAGGTGACGGCCCCCAGATATATTTGGGGGCCGCCCGAACATTTATGGGACCGCCACCAGTGACCCCAAAACACGTTTTTTGTTCAAAATCATTTTGTAACTTAACTGTAGAACATAGGACTTTAAAAAGTTGTTCCAGCACATAAATTTCGTGTTTTAGACATCATTTCTACTCTTACGACTTAGACAAACATAAGTTGACACTTCCAAGTTCTTTTGAGAAAATTTTCCTTCAAGCTAGTATACGAAGTATATTTAATAACAAAACTAGTACGAATCAAACAACAAAACACTTTTCATATTTAATCCCCCTTCATGGGTAATTTGATACATGGATCGTACTCTATTTTAAAAACCATTTGTTTTGAAAACTAGAGCGACGTGGCTCTGATACCAATTGTGGAAACCGTAGAGGGGGGTGAATACGTTTCCATTAAAAACTTTAAGATCAAGAATTACATCACTCTTCTACCGGCGGTCCCATATATATATGGGGGCCGCCAAGTATATCAGGGGGCCGCCTGATTTATAGGACCGCCTCCAGAAGAGGTTTTTTGACTAGATCTTTTGTATCAAATCACCAATCAAGTTTGACGCAATATGAGAAGTGTCGATCATAGGTTTACAATAGCTAAAGCATATTCTAACAATATAACCACACTCACAATATTTAGCACAAAGAGCTACACAACTTTAACTAACAGGATATACACAACCATTCACACAATCATGAGTACAATGCAAGTATAAAAGTAAAGCGATAAATGTAATTAAATAAGTAAAGCGAAGGGTAAAAGAAAATGCAAGCCGACACGATGATTTATAGTGGTTCGGTCTTGAATCTCTTCTTCGCCTTACTCCACTCCTCGAGTATCCAACTCAAGAGTTACTTCACTAATCAACAAGCTCCCTTTCGGCGGAGAAAACCTTATACCAAAGCTTATATTATTTTCCAACACTAAGCTAGATCTCGAGTTCTTCTTCAGGTACAACCAAACCCGTTATGTTTTATGGCCCAACATAACAAACCTTGTGTTTTATGGCCTAAACACATAAACCGCATCGCTTACATTATTTTCTGACACTAAGATAAATGTCGAGTCCTAATCTTAGCTAGAACCAATCTACCACTTCACCAATGTATTTTAAGGACTAAATTACTAACCAACCCACAATAAACCCATCCAAATATATACATCATTTGGATCTACACACTACTAAAGATTGGAAGACATGGACTCGATCTATATGTAACAAATGTTACAAATAGATTAACTAGACTACATAACTTCGAATCTTGAAGATGACCGAAGTTCTTCTCTTGCACTTGAGGGAAGAAGGAAAGAATAGAAGATTGGATCACATTTAAACAAGATTAAACAAGTTAAATGATCAAAGATTTAGAGAGATCTAGTGAGATCTAGAAAGAGAAAGAACTGAGAGAAATTCATGCAAAAGAGTTATAAAATAGTTGGAGGTGATCCACTATTTATAGGAGCTGAAAAACAGCCTGTCAGGAGACGGCGGTCCCAGATATATTAGGGGGCCGCCGAGGGGACCGTCGTATTTAAGGGGCCGCCCCGACAGACGCTCGTGTTTTTGTCTTTTTGTGGTGACAAACTTGTCTGGTAAACGTATAACATGTTTTGGGGGGAAAAGAACCAAATTTTGAATTTTGAAATAATTACCACATAAAACATTTCTTTATAATTCAAAAATAATTTGTCTAATTAAGTTTTGAAAAAATTATTTTATTACATTTATAAAAATATAATGTTTAAGACAAAAACTTATTTCTTTGATCATCCTACAAGTTTAATGCTTGTTTGTACATACCTTATGTGATTTATGTCGGGTGTAAACCAATGTCCATCTTGATGCATACTTGAGACGTCTAGAGATGTTGATGCATGTATGAATTGATGATTTGTGATTCCGAGTAACTTGCGCACTTTACGTTACGTATTACAAGTCACATGTTTGTCATTACCAAAACATAAAGAGATCGTATAAATTAAATATCATAATATTTGCACTAACAATCTCCCCCTTCTTGATGATGACAAACTATGTAAACTATAACACATAGTAAAGTTTAAAAGTTACCCGTTTACACTTCCTTATCCCCCTTTTGTCGAAGCAAAAAGATATTATGTAGATAATGGTTAGAGCATATACGTTGGAGGTTTGAGAGGAAGACATGATAAGAGGGTACGTGCTCCGGGAGGAATTAGAAGAAGGTAGGTGCTCCGAGTATATAGGTTTGAGGTATAAGGAGAAGATATGAGAAATAAAAGTGAAGGTGATTGTGTGTTTCTTGGATAGTTTAGAAAAGGTCATGAGAGATGAGAGGTAGGCAAGAGAAGAAGGTAGGTACTTTGAGTGTATAGGTTGAAGGAATGAGGAAAACGTAGGTGATCCAAGTATATTGGTTAGAGGAATGAGAAGAAAACATAAGAAATATGGTTGAGGTGATTTTGTGTTTCTTGGATAATTTAGAGGATGTCATGATAGATGAGAAGAAGGCATTAAAAGAAATTAGGTACTTCAAATATATAAGTTGAAGGTATGAGAGGATGACCTTAAGGTTTAGGATGATTTTGAAGTGGAGGAGGTGAAGTATTTGGAGTATGAATAAACCCTTCATCGTATTTGACAATCCCCAGTCCTATCTTCCTATAAAGGTGAGCTTGCATCATCCTAGTGAAGTCTTCTATAATCATGGTTAAACTAAATCCATGTTATTAAACCACACATCTCCTAGCTCCCCTTTCTTATTGTATCCCCATGATAATTACATTCCTTGTATATTGACTCTAATGGATCCATGGATCAAATAAATTACCATCGATGCTCAAGAAGTTTGATGTAATTTAAATAAGCAAAACGCTTACAAGTGCTCCCCCTTGGTGTATGCTCGGAATCAAGATATTTATTGTTGTACTACAAAACAAAGTTAGTAGACAAGTGCACATATACATATAGCAAAACATTAGCGGGGAACTAGACATGCACTTCTAGATTTTATTATTCTAAAGTACGACACTTTGAAAGAGAAACATAAACTAGACACATGCAATCATTATTTTAAAATCAACAATTTAAATGATAAAATAAAAAGACTCAAGACATATGTTTAAGGACAAAGATTAGACCGACTTTTATTAAACGAGAATGGGATTCTTTTATTGATTGACACAAAAATATTATGAAAATGACCTTTTAAAAAGTAGACGAAGGACATTTAATATCTTGGCAAAATATGTCAAAAAAATACTTTAAAAGGATAAAAAGAAAAATAAGACGAGGATAGAGACGATATGCTTTTGGATGTGAATGAAAATGATTCCATAGAGCCGAAAAGTGGGAAAGGATGAGCGATACTAAAGAAGGAACATGTTGACGAGAGGTTGATAGAAAAGATTGATATATCGTTTGCACTAACAATTGATGTGCATATGATCCTATCGAGACAAAGGTGGATGATTAGAAACTCAAAGGTTTGTTTGGTGTTTTGTTGGTTGACAATATTGAGGAACAAGGTGGGATGTGACATGAGGTGGTAGTTCTTTCATGGTGGAAGAACATGAGAGACTCAACAATGTGGCGACTCAATAACACTTGAAGATTAAATATCTTCTTTATGTTCTTCACTTTTTAGAAAGTGAAAAGTTTAGCAAAGGAGTGACATTTGCATTTCGCAAATTACTTAAATATTTCAAATGAAATAATTAAGTTGTCAAGGGATATAGGAGGAATTCTAATAGTAACAAGACTATTAAAAGAGAAGAAACATTTAGACGTGAGAGGAAACGTTAGAGAAGATAAGACTTATTAGAAGTGAGACGACTAATAGAAGTGAGAAGACTATTAAGAAAGAGAGGAATCATTTAGAACTGAAAAGACCATTCGAGAAAAAGGTTTACGAGAAGTGAGGATCAATTTATGAGTATGATGATTGTAAGGATTGTGTTTGAGAATGAGACGCATTTCATTATGAAATTCACTTGACTATTGACACCATAAGCAATGATGCTTATGAGAATTAGGATATGTGGGTGACCCATTGATCATTAGAGAGATGTTGGGCATAGGTTTGGGTGCAAAGTGGATGTCAGCTCGTAGCAGAAGAGAGGAAGTGTTTGGTTATGGATTTAAAAAAGAATGAACGCTATAACAAGCCTGCTGCCGGTGGTCCCATATATATATGGGGACCGCCAGAATATGTCTAGGGGCCGTCGGACCGCCAACAGGAGAGGGCTTGGTTTTTGACAAATTTTGTGAAGGGAGTGACATTTTAATTTGCATTTCGCCAATTAAAAATGTTTAAAATACTTCAGATGCAGTAATTAAGTTGTCACGACACAGAATGAAACACGGAATAGAATCGAAACTAAAAGAAAATAATAGAACGATTTATGGAATGTGTTCCATCATTCCTAAACCTAGACGAATATAATTTAACGATTCGCGGTTGAGGTGTAAATAAAGAATGTCAACGATGTTATCTTCAGACGCATCCTTTTCGAATGGTGATGTTTTCTTTTGGACATTGTCCCGAAGGAAATGGTGACGTATCTTCGGTATGTTTCGTACGTAAATAATAATAATAATAATAATAATAAAGAAGGAAACAAACGAAGATAGAGGCGACGAGCTTGACAATGTCAAGACGGATGGTGGTTAACGTATGATAAACTACACTCACAGAGTTATGTAGCTCTTCTCGAGCATTGCGAATGTTCATAGAACAATCACACGACGAGATATACGGTTGTCTTAAAGGTGGTAGCGGAAATAGTAGAGGAAGGAGATTAGCCATCTCTATGGTTGAAGAGGCGTGGTTAAGTGAGAAGAAAGAGGTGTGATCGGAAGACAAAGAGTGTTTTCGTCGAAGAGAAAGAATGTTTTCGTCGAAGAGAAAAAATGTTTTCATCGAAGAGAAAGAATGTTTCGTCGAAGAGAAAGAATGTTTCAGGGAAAGAGAAAGAATGTTTTCGTCAAAGTGAAAGAATGTTTCGTCGACGAGAAAGAGTGTTTTTGTCGAAGAGAAAGAATGTTTTTGTCAAAGAGAAATGGAGAGCGTTTTAACTAATGTTGTTAAAAGGCTTGAATAGAGATTTTCGGATATGACTTTTAACATTTGCGATTGTAAGTTAAAGATACTTGAATATTTCGGATAAAATATTTAATTTGTCAAACCTACTTGGAAGGGTATTAGATTTGCATCTAACTTTTCTGTGACAAAGAGTGGATTATTTCGAAGAGAGGGAGATGATGATTAAGGAAATATGTGAGGGAAGACTCTAGAAGATTTAAGACCATTTTGTGACTCTTTTGAAAATTTAGATTAGTGACACGAACGCGAAGAAAGATATTCTAGTGTGAGTAAATATATACATATATGTATAAGACATATATATATAAGCATGCATCGACACAATAATCAACAAGATTAATGTGTAGGACTATATGACATCTAAACCTTATTTGTCATAAGTCAACCTAACATAGTGTAGGTGCACAATTAACGTGTAAGTCATGTAAGATGATGCAAACAAAACATGATAATTTTAAATGTAATTATCATGTAAAACATGTTAGCAATTAGCATTTAGGATCATGCGTTGTTTAGATAAACTAAGAGATATTTTATCTAAATTTGCTAGAAAAGGCGAACGCCTTTTTAATAGACATGCATTCAATAGCTAAGTAAATAACCATTGAGCATCAAGATAAACATGAAGGCATATAATTGCATTACATGGGAGCAAGTTATCATCTTGAAACTTTAAAGCACATATGTGAGGTGTATGTTGTCTAGATTGACTAAAGAGAAACCTAATTTCTACGTGCTTAGTGTGCATTCCTAATGAGATACAAAGTCTATCAATGTAGACTATCATTAGGCATATTTAGGAGGAGTCATTTAGTCAAATTAGAGAATGAATATGAGACTATCACTAGAGGTGCTCAATTCAGGCTAAACACGACCATTTTTACGAGTTATACAACGAACCCAACTTCACTCATGGAAGCAATTCAACCATTAGGTCAAATTGAATTTCTAGTGTAATAAATTCTCCAATAGTCATTCTCATGTTGGACAAAATAGAATTCCTATATTTGCCTAATAAAGTATAACAAAGATAAAATTTGTATTATCTTTTCATGTATGGCCTAACATGACTCAACTAACATGCTTAAATACCGGTCCGCATAATCCTAATCAAAATGTGTGGAATCCTAAGGTTAAATGAGTCATCTAGGACCTAAGAGTATTCTTAGGGAGACAATGTGTAATGCTCTATATTGGGAGTGTTCAAAGAATGCACCTTTGAATGTCTTTTATGAAATAAATCCAATTAAGGTTATTTACCTTAATAGATCTTATGAATATTTCTTTGTAGAAATATGATAATTAACTAAAGTTTAGTTAAATGTATGTTGGACTTTTAAACAAGAAAATATGTTTAAGTCTAATTCCATAGGGCGAGTCTACCTAAACCAAAGATGAATCTAGGACGAAGGATCCATCAATCCGTGGAGGTGCCAAGTTTGGGCAAGGATTATTTTCTCATTATGAGAGATGGTGTTGACATTAGGTTATTAGGAGAAGCTTATATAAATTATAAGGGTTCTTGGTTTGAGTTTTCAAAAATGACATCCAAGACTTGCTTATCAAGTTGGAGTACTTATGAGTTTCCCGATGGAAATTCATAAGTCGTCAATCCTACTTAGAGTGTGTTAAGTTTAGCATGTATAATTTGACCATAGCTAATAACATAACATTTGAACACTTTAGACTCAATGAAATATCTTCATTGCAAGTGTGAATTGCAATTTGATGACTAATCTTGTTGTCTTGCAATCGACTTCGTGATTTCATGTAATAACCGAGGATGGTTAAACATGTTGACACGGGAAAATATCTATGGTCATTTGATTGATATTTTCGTGATCTAGATAAATCCTAATCTCGATTTCATGTTCATATTCAAATTTGTAATTAGATTAAATAGTGAGATTGGATTTCGTTTTAATAATAAGCAATCTTCATAATTTGAGAGAAATCCTCTATCACGAGCATTTTATTAAAAATGAAACTACATAACTGAGAATTTGAGGAGAATATGTTCAATGTTACCTTAGTTCCTAGGAGCCTAATGATGGGTAAGCAGGGTGTCTTATTTTGGTAGAGAATTGAAAGAAATGATTATCAGTCTTATATGGATTGGATAATAGTTAGAGAGATGTTTTAAGGACGATTTAATGGGTGAAATACAACTGTATGTGAGTGATGTTTGTAACCTATTTTAGAAGTTTATATAGATGTCACACACACACACAATAATCGAAATCTATAGGTGGGGGACGGAGTGTGGTGTGGGGGGCGTGTTAGGTTATAAAGACATTGATCAAGTAATTTGCTTTGCAGATGTAGAGGTGAGTCGGTTGGTATGTTTTGTGCGGATGATGTTGATATTTGAGAGCGGTGTGGCGAGCGAGATCGCTGTTGGATGTATTGTGTTTGTTTTAATGTATTTTGGACATAAGTTTAAATTCGCTAATAAAGTTGTAAAGTATAAGAAATTTAGGGGTAAGGATTGATTGCAGGGAGTGTGCGTGGTTTTTAAGTGAGTTAGTATTAGGGTTTGGTGGGGATGTTGGACATGTGATTATTGTGTTGGGTGGTGTGGGGTTTTTTTGAGAAGGTGTTGGTGTGTTTAGATTTTAGTTATTTGTTTTGAAGAGGAGGGAATAAGGTTTGTGGGGGGTTGGTATCTCGAAGATATATAGAGTAGGGATTGGTTGGATATTGTTTTATTGATTTGGGTGTTGTTTGAGTGTTGTGTGTATTTTGGGGAGGTAAAATTATTATAAGGGATTTTTTTATTTGTTTTTGGATTGGGAGTGGTTGGAGTTTTAGTGGGTGTGGTGTTGTTGTGTTGTATGGGAGGTAGGATTTGGGATGTTTGGGAGGGATTTTTTATTTGGGTGTGGTTTATGTGGGTATTGGTGGTGTTGTGTTTTTGGGAGTTAATTGGGTGTGTATTATTTATGATGTGTTTTGTAGTTTAGGGGTTGTTTTATGTTTTTTTGGTTGGGTGGTTTTATTTGAAGATATTTATTTGGTTTATTTTGTGGGATTGGTAGTTTTTAATTGGTTGTAGTAAGATGGTGGTTTTTAATTGATGATATATTAGATTTGAGTTTTTAGGTTTGTGTGGTTTGTGGTTTAGATAATGTGTTGGAAAGATTTTAATGATGGTTTAAAATATATCTGAGTCATTATTTTCCACTCACTTGACAACTATTAACCTATTTCTAACACATCAAAATGATCTACAAGATTTTATGTAACAACTTGTAAATATATAATCTATGCCTAATCAGTCACAAATCTTTTTGCAACTTAACACAAGAGATCTAACGTAATTCCTATTAGCATAATCCAAAAAACCATTAACACTAAATAGTGTACATGACATGTGTGTTTAGATAAATAAGTTAAGCTCTATTACAAGTAGCAATGCTTATTTAAAATAATACCCTCTATTAACAAAATACGATACAAAAATCACATAATCATTTACATCACAATAAAGATAAATACGTCGTCGTTTTTTGTGTATTAAATACAATATGTCTACTTACATGATTTTTATCGAAAAAAAAATATTTCCTCCCCATTTTAAAAATTAATCAAGATCAAGTCCGTTGAAAATATAAATTCCTATTTTTCAAGAATACATTGACTAGAAATGCTTGGCTTTAAAGAAAAAAATAAACTATACAAGTTTTAACGTCAAAACGAAACATAAAGTTTGGTGACCAAGCTATGGTAGTATTATGCATTTCTGGCTTTTTTCATTTATAATGAAATCTGTGGAAGTTCCTTTAAATGAAACTAGACTCAATTATCTTCGAAATGGCGGGTGACACGACTTCTACGGACTTACGGTTGATTTTATATGATTTTTTGAAGTTTGCCAAAAACTGACGAAACAAACAGGCGGCCCCTATAAAGGTGACGGCCCCCAGATATATTTGGGGGCCACCAGAACATTTATGGGACCGCCATCAGTGACCCCAAAACACGTTTTTTGTTCAAAATCATTTTGTAACTTAACTGTAGAACATAAAACTTTAAAAACTTGTTCCAACGCATAAATTTCGTGTTTTAGACATCACTTCTACTCTGACTTAGTCAAACATAGATTGACACTTCCAAGTTCTTTTGAAAAATTTTTCTTTCAAGCTAGTATACGAAGTATATTGAATAACAAAACTAGTACGAATCAAACAACAAAACACTTTCTATATTTAGTCCCTATTCATGGGTAATTTGATACATGGATCGTACTCTATTTTAAAAACCATTTGTTTTGAAAACTAGAGCGATGTGGCTCTGATACCAATTATGGAAACCATAGAGGGGGGGGGTGAATACGTTTTCTTTTAAAAACTTTAAATTTTTTGTATCAATTATTAAATCACTCTCTGCCGGCGGTCCCATAAATATATAGGGGCCGCCTAGTACATCAGGGGGCCGCCCGACTTAAAGGGACCGCCTCTAGAAGAGGTTTTTGGACTAGTTCATTTGTATCAAATCACCAATCAAGTTTGACGCAATATGAGAAGTGTCGATAATGGATTTACAATAACTAGTGCATATTCTACCAATATATCCACACTCACAATGTTTACTACAAAGAGCTACACAACCATGACTAACACAACATAGACAACAATTCACACAATCATAAGCACAATGCACGTGTAATATTAAAGCGATAAATGTAAAGACATAAGTAAAGAGAAAGGTAAAAGAAAATTCAATCCGACACGATGATTTATAGTGGTTCGGTCACGAAGCTCCTCTTCACCCTACTCTACTCCTCGAGTATCCAACTCGAGAGTTACTTCACTAATCAACAAGCTCCCTTTCGGCGGAGAAAAACTTATACCAATGCTTACATTATTTTCCGACACTAAGTTAGATGTTAAGTCCTTCTTCGAGTACAACCAAACCCGTTATGTTTTATGGCCCAACATAACAAAGCATGTGTTTTATGGCCTAAACACATAAACCGCGTCTCTTACATTATTTTCCAACACTAAGCTAGATGTCGAGTCCTAATCTTAGCTAGAACCAATCTACCACTACACTAATGTATTTTAAGGCCCAAAATACTAACCAACCCACAATAAACCCATCCAAATATATACATCATTTGGATCTACACACTACTAAAGATTGGAAGACATGGACTCGATCTATATGTAACAAATGTTACAAATGGACTAACTAGACTACATAACTTCGGATCTTGAAGATGACCGAAGTTCTTCTCTTGCACTTGAGGAAAGGAGGAAATGATAGAAGATTTGATCACATTTAAACAAGATTAAACAAGTTAAATGATCAAAGATTTAGAGAGATTTAGTGAGATCTAGAGAGAGAAAGAACTGAGAGAAATTCGTGCAAAAGGGTTGTGAAAATAGTTGGAGGTGACCCACTATTTATAGGAGCTGAAAAACAGCCTGTCAGGAAACGGCGGTCCCAGATATATAAGGGGATTTAAGGGACCGCCTGAACAAAGACGCTCATGTTTTTGTCTTTTTGTGTACAAACTTTCTTGTAAAAGTGTAACATCACTTTTTTAGGGAAAAGAACCAGATTTTAATTTTGAAATAATTACCACTAAATAATTTCTTTATAATGTCAACAAATAATTCGTCTAATTAAGTTTTGAAAAAAATTAATTTTATTATAATTATAAAAATGTTAAATTTTTAAGACAAAAACTTATTCTTGATTCATCCTACAAGTTAAGGCTTTGTTTGTACATTCCTTAATGGTAATTTACGACGGTGTAAAACAAGTCCAACTGATGCATAATTGAGACGTCTAAGAGATGTTGAATGCATGTATAATTGATGATTTGTGATTTCGAGTACTTGCACACTTTACGTTAATATTAACAAAATGATGAAGATGATTCAGAACAACATATCACACTTGGATCAGATGTTGACATGGAGTATGACCCATCTAATGTTGAATTTACTGAATGATTAGCTTCAAAATTTTATAACCATAAGACAATGGATCAATATACAAGGAATGCATTATGGATTTATTAGACTAGAGGAGATGATGAAGTTGAACTCACTGACGAAGAATCTTCGGATTCTGATAATGATGATGAAGTTGCTGAAATCTATAGGACCGAGACTAATGTATTTGACTTCGAGACACCTACGTGGAGAGCTTTCAAGGAATTTAATTATCTTTTAAAAATCGATCCAGAAGTCCTTACTAAAGATATTGATGGATTTAAAACCTACGAAGAATATAAGGATGATTGAATATATGAATGGAATAAAGACATACCATGAGTACATGAAAAACCATGGACACACAATGGAGTATGAGAAGAACCCACTACTGTTGAACATTATTGTGAACCATTCTCATATAAAAGTGGACATTCGGAATGGCCAACTTGTAGCTAGAAAGATGATGGATATTGTAATGGTAGGAACTTGCCTGGAGCATACATAGTCGGGAACACACTCCATTACCAAGATTTAGAATGGTATGAAGCATTGGAGGATGGAAAACTTAAAGACGAAGCTTTAAAAAATAAAGCCATAATGGAAGGAATGATTGACGAAGATGATGAATCACATAATGAAGGATGGAGAAGATGGGACGGCTATGAGAATACCATCCTTAATCATGAAGAAATGAGAGAATGAAGAACATAAATAAGAAGAAAGAATCAAATTATTTGATAACCCTCACCAAGAAATGCCGGTTTGCAATATAAGAAGATTTGAGATGATCAAGTATTCATTCGGTGAAGACGAAGAGTATGTGGCTATAAATTAATGTGAATACGATGATTTGACAAAGACCAATGAAGATGCATGACGAGCATACCAAGAAATATTTCGCAGCATAGACGAAGGATGGGTGGTAACAAGAGCAGAGTAAAGAAACCTGAAGAAAAAGTCTAACTTAAAGACTAGCTGAAAGAAAAGTGCTTCCCAAGAGACAACCCGGATAGTTTTTATTTATTTTTATCGAGTTTGTCTTCCTATACATCAATACGGCGTATCCGCTCCATACCATATGGCGTATTGAATGTCTGGACATTATCAATCCTTTATTTTTCTGCATTTAAAACTTTATCGTCAGATATGTCTATACGGCGTATTCATGCACATGATATGGCGTATTTGGCAGACTGACTCGTATTGATACTTTTTACAGGTCTTTCTATACGGCGTATCCTGGTTTTTGGATACGGCGTATTGATTGCATGTATAGTTTATTGTTTTTATTATTTTATTAACCGTAGGATACCCGAGATAGGATTTTGCATGTTTTTCCTATATTTTGCACATGACCTCACTGGAAAGAAATTGACAAAGTTGGTGAAGTATCGATCATCTGGAATCCTATGTGTGTTGTAGTCATGCTGGAATCCATACGCATTTACAACACACATTCTTGCTCATAAAATTAACTTAGAAAATCTACCGAGCAAAACATCAAGGGAGTTTCTCGTTCTAATTCTTTTAATTTCCCGTTTTAATGTTTTATCCATACAACGAGGACATTGTATAATTTAAGTGGGGGGATGGGAATTAGAACGTTACTTGTCCTATTTTTCACATTAAAATGCTTAAATTATGCTCAAATTTTAAAAAAAATTCAAGCATACTTTTGTGAAATTACCGGTTACATAACCCACACACATAACCCTTATTAGATATTGTGAGGATTCAGCCTTATCCGTTTCCAAATGTTTACCCAAATTTCACAAAAATATGAGTGTGCCGGTGATGTAGTAGACTTTAGAACTTGGCTTGGTATATCTATTCGAGACCACAATAATGAGTACTATGGATTTAGATGGAGTAACTTGTTTAAATTGGTAAATTTCTAGGATTACACCCAAAAAGCCTTTATATGTTGTTTTATTAACTAACTACACTGGTTAGTTAACCCCCGTATAAACCCTTTGTTTACTCTCATTTTAAGAGTAAGATACCCCTAGAAAAACCTATAGAGCCAATCCTTTAGGATAACACCAACTATTTGTTTCATTACACCTTTACACCTTAGCCTACCCTGTTAGATTAAGTCCATTTATCAGTTGCTAGTTGCTTAAAGTGTAAAGTATGTATTTCCTGTGTCTTGTGTCATTTTCTATCTCTGGTATGGTTGGGAAATTTGAACATTGCAATAGGAATGTAAAAAGTAGTCAAAACTCATGTATTTTTACTACCATCTCAATTATTTGTACGTCTGAAGAACGAAGAATCATGGAGGAAATTATCCTGAGTTATTATGATCGTGAAGATGGTGAAATTACACCGAGATTCGTAGTATGTAATAAAATCAAAAAATTAGAAAAATTGCAACAAAAAAAGAGGAAAGATTGAAGATAGTCGGTTCGTTAAATGCTTAAACCGATGGAATTATTTGAAGGATAAATTATTCGTTGATACGTGGTTATAAATCAACGATGTAAAGTTTTGTATAAAGTGGTAGATATCGCCACTTGTCTTTGTAAAAGTATGTAAAGTATGAGATGATTGAGAAGTTGACCTTTACGAGAAGGCCAACTTAGGTTGTTGTTTTTTTATCTATGATCAAGACGTTTGTGTAAATATTTATGAGTCTTTATCATGTTAACGGTCGGGAAAAAGTGTCTAGCAACTTGAACCTTATTTGTTTGGACTTAATCTATTTGTTTTGTGAATTTTATTTAACAACAATTTATTTCTTTTCCTAATCATTAACCTTAGGTTTTACTCGAATGAGGATGTGATCGAACACACATGTCTATTTCGTCGTTACGGCCATGTATGTGTGATTCAACTGCCTTGTTGGTGTGGTACTTTTGGTGAAAGATTGTTAGAATGATCAAACCCTCTAAGCCTTTATAAAAAACCCATTTTACCTTTATAAACTTGTTACTCCTTAGCGCTAGTGGTGGAGACGTGTATCATTGCCAAGCCTATGATAGAATATTCGTCACGACCAAGCAATTTAGCGAATTAGTTACATGTTACCACATAGATTAGTTGAATGATTTGAGTGTTTTCATCTTCCTATTTCGTCAGGTATTTGGTTGTGTACTTGTAATTAATCAAATAAATGCTTAGTGGAAAAAAACCTTAGGGATACATTTTCATAAACTTCTAAAGGCTACTTGAGGACAAGTAGGATTTAAGTGGGGGGATATTTGATGACATCAAATAACGACACTTTTATAGCATCATTTATCCCATGTAAATAACCCATTTTGTATAATTATTGCAAGAATTGTTACTTAATCGTTTGTATTTGAGAATTGCAGTAATTATGGAGTACTTGGTAAAGATTAGCAAAAAGACACGCATTCTGGAGCTTAAATGAAGACATTTGAAGAAGACTTAGAAACGAGCCATATAAATGATACCCTACACACATAATCTGAAAACATGGCCTTTTTTCCATCTCTCTCAGTTTATCTTGGTGCAGTTACCAATAAAAGTAGATTCAAGTTTACTCAATCATTCTCAGTTCATACGGCAAGCCACATCAATGATTACCAAAACATCTTCACTTCACATCACTCAACAAACAAACAACACATAAACAATTTCTTCCTTAGTCAAGAAATACCAAACCCATGAAGAACGGTTTTGGCTTCAATATCATTCAATGATCTCATGTAGGTTTGCTATATGAATCAAAAGAAACGAGTGTAACACAATTGTTATAACTTATTCTTTATGTTCGGATAGTGAAAGAAAGGACTTGTTTCCTTCATAGATCGATGATGAAAACTTCTCTTGTGTTCTTGATCTTGTAAAGGTCAACACTCTAATGTAAAACACGAAATGAGAAGAAATCTGAGATCTTGGCTTGTTAAGTAATCTTGTGTCAAGTCTGTTTGTGTTTGTTAAAATGAGGTATGAAGTTGTGAAGGAGGATATGTTTTGGTTGTTATTGTTTTGGCTGATTTGTCTTGAACTGGTATGACTTGGCAAGAACCGAGTGAACTCAGTCGAAACTCGGTCACTGAGTTGACTCTGTTGTCGAGTTTTATTCTCGATATCGAATTTTGACCATCGAGAATTGACCAAAGTTTAATTTATGAAAATGTAAGCAAACTATTCTTCTTTCATTCGCTTTAAATTCGACAAAAACATTTTTGGTCTCCATAGGCTCTGATATAGTGGCAGTTAGAATATCGAGTTTGACTTTGACTTACGGAGGTTTGAGTGTTTTGGACCAGTCAAATGTTCGAATTTGGACCAGTTCCGAAATTTGTGGGGTACTTATTGAATGTACTTCGGAATTTGTGTTTACCAGATCCGAAATGTGAATAGCAGGTAAAAAAAAAAAAAAAAAAACCCCCCAAAAAAACACAATTTTTTCTTTTTTTATGGGGGGGGGATCCGGGAAATAAAAAAAAATAACATTTCTGATCGAATTTGGACTAAATCTTATGATCAACAGTAAGCAGCCTAACTCGGTCAAATCAACACACTATTGAAAATAAGCTACAAAAACTGTTGATCTGGGGTATAAGCTGTGTAATAAAACTGTTAAAAATTAATGAAACCGCTAAACTACTGAATATAACCACATCAGATTCGCATATGCTGAAAATAAACAGAATCTGAACTGAATAACCGAATTTGGACTGAATAAGCTTGAATAAAGCTGGTATAAGCTGAACAGAATAAGCTGTAAACATCACAAATCGCCTGTGCAGCTCTGATACCACTTGTGAGGTTTCTCGATTCACGATCTCGGGAGGTCGAGGATGATGGAAATATATGAAAGCCATTTTGAGAGGAGAAAGTAGTTATTATTGAATGATTAGTGAAATTACAATTATGAGGTTCACCCCCGATGAAGATTTTAGAGGGTATTTATAGATAAACACAAGCCTTTTAGGCTATTTACAATTCTCGTCTTTGGTGTTTTTGACTATATGAAACTTAATGTAATTTCTATAGACGCCACATTTTTACTCTAACAATTGTTTCATGTCTTTCACATTAAAATGCTTAAATTTGGCTTAAATTTAAAACTTTTTCAAGCATACTTTTGTGAAATTATTAGTTACATAACCTGCACACATAACCCTTATTAGATATTGTGATGATTCAGCCTTATCCGTTTCTAAATGTTTACCCAAATCGCACAATAATTATGGAGTGTGCAGTTGATGTTGTTGACTTTGAACTTGGCCTTGGTATATCTTATTCGAGATCAATATAATGATTATTATGGGCTTTGGATAGAGTAACTTGTTTTAAATTGGTAAATTTTAGTATTACGCCAAATAAGCCTTTATATGGTTGTTTTAATAACTTATACTTACACTGGTAGTTAACCCCGTATAAAACCCTTTGTTTACTCTCATTTTAAGAGTAAGATACCCCTAGAAAAACCTGTAGAGTTTAATCCCTTAGGATAAACACCAACTAATTTGTTTCGTTACACCGTAGCTACCCTGTTAGATTCGTCCTATTTATTAGTTGTCGTTGCTTTAAAGTGTAAAGTATGTATTTTTGTGTTTGTGTATTTTCTACTCTCTGTATGGCTGGGGTGAATTTGCACATTGCCAATGGGAATTAAAAAGTAGTCAAAACTCATGTATTTTTTTCTACATCTAATTATTGGTAGTCCGAAGAAATAAAGATTCATGGAGGAAAATTATCCAGAGTTATTAATGATCGGAAGATGGTGAAATTCCAATTGGATTCGTGTTAGTAATTATAAAAAAAATCAAAAAAAAAAAATTAGAAAATCGCAACAAAAAAGAGGAGGAAAGTTTGAAGATAGTCGGTTCGTAAAAGCTTAAACCGATGGAATTATTTGAAGGACCGATTATTCGTTGATGGATGGTTATAAATCAACAATGTAAAGTTTTGTATAAAGTGGAAGATATCGCCACTTGTCTTTGTAAAAGTATATAAAGTATGGGATGATTGGGAAGTTGACCGTTACGGGAATGCCAACTTAGGTTGTTGTTTTTTTTATATATGATCAAGTGGTGTTTATATATCGTTGTGTCTTTTTATAATTTGGTAACGGTCGGAAACAAGTGTTAGCAACTTGTACCTTATCTGTTGACATATTTTATTTGTTTCGTAAATTTTATTAACAACAATTTATTCCTTTCCTAATCAGTAACCTTGGGTTATTACTCGAATGAGGATGTGATTGAGTCATTGCATGTCTATTACGTCGATTCAGGCCAGTATGCGTACTCAGCTTCCTTGTTGGTTTTATTACTTTTTGTGAAAGTTCTGAAGATCCTATACCCTATATCATTCTCAATCCTAACTCTTGGTTAAACTCGAATGCGGATGGTGATCGAAAAACACACGTGTCTATTCCGTCGTTATGGCCATGTATGATGATTCTGCCTTGTTGGTGCTGGTATTTTGGTGAAAGGATTGTTGCTGATCAACCCTAAGCCTTCATTTTAAAAAACCCATTTTACTTTATGAACATGTTACTCATTAGATCTAGTGGTAGAGGAGTGTATCTTGCCAAGCCTATGATAGAATACTCATCGCGATCGAGCAAATAATCGAATTAGTTACATGTTACCACATAGATTAGTTGAGTGATTTGAGTGTTTTATCTTCCTATTTCGTGAGGTGTTTGGTTGTGTACTTGTAATTGATCGAATAAATGCTTAACGGAAAAAAAATCCTTAGGGATACATTTTCATAAACTTCTAAAGGCTACTTAAGGACAAGTAGGATTCAAGTGGGGGGATATTTGATGACATCAAATAACGTTACTTTTATAGCATCATTTATCCCATGTGAATAACCCATTTTGTATAATTATTGCAAGAATTTTTACTTAATCGTTTATATTTGAGAATTGCAGTAATTATGGAGTACTTGGTAAAGTTTAGCAAAAAGGCACGCATTCTCGAGCTTAAATTGAAGATAGATGAAGATTGTTCTGACATCTTACGCGTATATATCAAGGAGTTGCGGCGTATCTGTGCATACATTTCCCAAGAACCACGAAGGAATAAAGATCAATACGCCATATCCAGAAGGAGTCTATATGCCGTATTCAATTTAAAGTATAAAAATATTAGGAAGATTAACGAACGTGGTCCCTACTCCAAAAAACCCCCGATAAGCTGTATCCATGTCACTTGATATGTCGTATAGACTAAGTTTCAGACCCTACAAATAGAAAACCTAAAATAGGGTTTTCAGTGTGCTTGATCATATTTTCGATACCTTAACCACAAAAGGTTGATTTAGAAGACAAGAAGTAAGTACTGATCGACGGTCAAGAAAAAACTATCAATTTCTTAGGAAACACTTAGTTAAATCTCTTAACTCTAGTAATCGTTCGATTTTTGATATCATTCGTTCAACTCGGTTAGTTTACCTTGGTTGATATTATTACTCTTGTATTGATTATGACGTTTGAGGGCTAATACCCTTGGGTATTAGCCATTATTATGAAGATTTGAATGTTTGGTTTGTTTATCTCGAATGCTTAATTTATCGTTGATTGCTTGTTTATGTTTATCAATTTATACTTGTTTACGTGCTTTTGTATGCGACCTATCATTCAACTGGATCTAGTGATACCGACCACGTTAGCTAGATGCCGGGATGGCTCTCCATATAGTGATTTATATATCTAGACCAATAGGATCACAAATAATGACCTATCTTTGCCTTTAGATTAGTGAGCTTAGTTGGACCGGCAGGTGACCCTTGGGATCAACGAGTACGTTCTTAATCAATTGGTAAAGACTTGGCCAGTGGACTACTAGTATATAAATTGCCATTAAGCAGTAAGTGGGTAAAGTCTCTATGAGCTAGGGTTTAACAAGATCACCATTGCTTTAATCCCTAAGATAGATTATAATCAGCAAATAGGATGCTTTATGCGGATGCGTTTAATTGTGACAGAATTCTACGTGTCTAGGTCTTAGGAAGAAGTAACGCCTAAGTCTTAAGAATGATATGCCGCCTCGAGATAAGTATTCATTGCACTAAATAAACAAACCATCGTTCTAATTGGATTAATCATGGTTAATACAATTTTCTTATATTTGGCTAGACCGCTCTTCTATTTTTTGTTTGTCGGCTTGCATGTGTTATTGTGTCTTAAGTAGATCTAAGTCACCACAAACCTGTGCCAGTCTCTCAGGCTGAAAACCCCCTCCCTTTTATCCGTTAGAATTCAGATTAACATAGGTTTAACATAGAATAGAATTAACATAGTTTAAATTAACTTAGTTTAGTTAACCAAAATATTAATAAAATAAAAGATTAGTTCTCGCTCTTAGTGATCGACACCCTACTTACCACGAAACTCCATCTGACCGGGTACACTGCCCGTTAAAGTGTTGTTTTAGGTAAAGTCGGCATATAAATTTAAAACTTGAAAACATAAATAACACCTACACGACGACACAGTCATTTATACACTTTTTTGGGGTCATTTTACCCTTGTAATCATGCAAAAATGCTTTAAATATGTGCTTAATCGTTTCTTTTTGCATTTTTAGCACTTGGAAGACATTTGAAGGAAAAACACGTGACTTGGGCTTAATTTTGGAAGATACCGGACAAGATGGAAAATTGGCACGAAGACACAATTAATGATTGAAGATCAGAGAGTGGAGACGCCGTCTGGATTTATCGTGAGTTGTCTGAAGCATTAAGCGACGCCGTCTGGATTTATCGTGACGCCGTCTGGATCAGCCGTCAAATATGAAGCCCTAGAAACCCTAGCGTGGGGACGGCGTCTGGAGAATATGTGACGCCGTCGCGCCCTGGAGTCTATATATACAAACTCGATTTTTACGTTTTAAATATACATTATCATAGAGGATTAGGGTTTAGTTCGTGGGAGGTCGACTTGTACCAGATTTTGGGAGTATTTTAGGGTTTCCCAACCCTTCTATACCATCCCTAATTGCTTGATTCATAATAGTGAAGTTCTTTTATCCTTTATCTTTCAATATGTCTTATTGTTTGATTGATATTTGTGCTTCATCTATCTTGAACATGCTAGGCTAGATCTTTTAAGTGTTTGCTTATGATTGCATGTGAATTGGTATGTAGATCTTAATTATATTGCTTCTTGTTGATGTGTGTGCATGCTTAGTCTCTAGAACCCTAGTTACTTAAGTGTATCAAAGATCTAGAGCGACATGATTGTGTAGAAAGGATTCCATAGGTAACAGTCTTCATACTACCTTACCCATATGTGGATGATCCCCTTTAAGTGTTTTAATGCGCGTATATCTCCCTAGGGGCCGTGTAATAGTCTTCATACTACCTTGCACGTGTGTTGCCCTAGCAAGATACCACGTAGATGACGTTTTCGTGTAATTCGTCATGCTTCTCGGAAATACTTACACATACATCCGTAATAGTGTGACCAGCATAAGAAGAAAAAGAATACCAAGGAACTATGCATGATTAAGTAAAAACATTTCCTCCCCTTCACTACGAATTCTTTCTTCTCCTTATTTTAGTTTAATTTTTTAATTATAGTATTAAATCAATCCTACCAGTTTAATACCCTAGATTTTTACTTGCTTCTTTATTATTATAAAAAATACAAAAATATTCTTCTTTCAATCTTCTAAATCTTAGTTATATTTAGTTTGGACCTTCACAGTGCTATTCCTCTAGAGAACGATAACAACCGCTGTGTCTTGCCTATACTACACTACAATGGTTAGGTGCACTGCCTACTGGTAATGTTTGTAAACTGAAGTGGGATTTACATACATCATCTCTCAAAGTTTTTGGCGCCGCTGTCTGGGGAATAGCGTTAGGATCCTGAATTTATTTACTTATGATCTACTCGCTTGAATCCTTTTCGAGTGACTATTTTTATTTTTGTATGATTCGCTTTCATTGTAGTCCTCTATCTTTTTCTTTGTATAGCTTGTTACGTATATTTTCACATCTTAACTATTCCCTGTCTTCATTAGGAGAACACGTTGCATCCGATCTTGTCCCACAACTCACTAGTTGTGAGTTCCTTGACCCTAAGAAAAAGTTGGAAGTTGAGTCGTGGATTGAGAATAGTAAGAATGTTGATCTTTTGGCTGATTCAGATAGTGAATTTGAGGAAGAAATAGAAGAAGAGGAGGAAGAGGATAACTTGGAATATTTTGACACTTTCCCCAATATGGAAGAATTAAGATATCATGAATGGCTTTTAAAAAATCCTCGACCCTCATGGGTAAAGGCTAAAATTAGAACTGGAAATTTGGATAACGTAAAAGTTTCTTGCATGATTGGTCACTTTGTGAAAAACAAGCTTATATCGACTTAGAATCACCAATCAATATGATGTCTAGGCTTCACTATAACTGGATCATGAGTAATAGGTTAGAATCAAGAAAGAAACCATCAAACCCTAAAAAAAATCGTAATTTTGTGGTGAGAGTTAGAGATTTAAAGGTTTTCATTAGTCATTTTACTTATGAATGTGATTTCATCGTGCTTGAGGATACTACTAGTGTCATAGACTATTACTTAGGTTCGGTGTTCTTTGAAAAACCCTTTGTGGGAAAGATCTGGCTCATTTATGATAAAGAGGAAGGAACGATCCTGTTTAAGAAGGGTAACGAAAAGATCGTATTTAAGATGCCTCACAAAATGGAAATGTTTAAACACATAGATTTTAAGGATATAAATACCGATTGCATACCACCTTTCGTCGTAGAAGGAGATGATGACAGTCACAAGAAAACCCACTACTCGAATAGTTTGAATTTAGGACCCGAGTATAAAAATATAAGAAAAGTGTTGAGTGAAGCCCAATCGGTGGTTTAATGAGAAATCAGAAGAGAGGTGATATTATATCAACACATATCCGTTTTTTTATATCAAATCATAGCCTCAAAAGACAAAATTGTACAAAATTGTGCTTTAAATGCTTGAATATTGCTTGTTTTGTCTTTGTGATTGTGTAGGTACGGATATTGCAAAAATCTCAAGAAAACGGTCAAAACCGGACAAACACGGACACGGGAACGGAATTGAGTGTGTAAAAGCCGGGAGAATGCTATCAAAGGTCAACAAAAGTCAACTCATGGTCAACAGTGGTCAACCATAAAAAAACAAAACCCAAAAATTCCAAATCAGTCCCTCAAAGTTATCCAAATTGCAAAAATGGTCCCCTTAACCCTAACGGTGTTAACTCTTTTAATTATAAGAGTTAACACCCGTTATCCCTTATAACAATACCAAGCCCGAGCCCAATCCAATACACCCGGCCCAAAATCCTTTTATAAGTCCAAGTCAAACTCCGGGTAAAAGAAAAAGTCAAAACTCACACTTTTATAAGAGGTAAAACGCGGGAAAAACAGTTTTAACTGTTCATCATCTTCCCCGTTTTACCTCAAGCTCAAATCAAGGGGTAAATCCAAATTGGCTACGTGGCTAGTCAATTCAAGTGATAAAGACTGCCTTGGCAAAGTTACACATCACCAATCGCTCCCATTGGTGGAAACCCACAAGGAGAATGCCACGCGGATGCAAGGAAACACACCAAGGGCTAGATTTTTGCACTAAAAGACTTGAAAAAGAAGCACAATGGCTCTGACACACGGAATGCCACGTTGGCAATCCGTGTGCTCACCAAAGTGATCCAACGGCTCAAATTATGACTCAATGATTGGAATTTATTTGAGGGCTGAGATCAAGACAAGGGGAGAGAGGCTAGAAGACCTAGAAGCATCTTTGGCAGGCTATAAATAGCCCTCACTCACTCATACACGAGACCATCTTTTTATCTAGTTTTTAGCTTCTAGAATTTTTAGCTTATGTAATGTTAGCTTTTAAACTTTAGCTTTAGCTTTTCAAATTCAGTAATTGTAATCTCTTTTTCAATACATTGTAATCCATTTTCTAGTTAATGTAATCAAAGTTCACTTTTACTAAATCTGTCATAAGCTCTCAATAAGCTCAAATGTTTAGTTATTGTTTGATAAGCTTCTAATAAGCTCTTATTAGCTCTTTGAGTCTCTAAGCTCAAATTGAGCTTAATTCAGTCATCTAATTTACTTAAATCCTTAAAATCAGTTAATTACCCTTGCTTAATGGATTTTGGACATTTGGATGATAAGCTAATCATGGAAGAGCTTATGGGACCCCTACCAGCTTATCCAAGGATAAGCTGGAGCTTGTAAACAGCTCATTGAGACTTGATTGCCTTTGTTTAGCTAAGGTTTTTGTAAGTTCTCTTTTAATTTCAAGTAATTTAGCTCCAATCTTGCTTTTGCTTATTGTTCATGTTTAACTATCTGTTTTTAGCTAAAGTAATTTAGATCTTAGTTTTCCATTTTTGTCTCATAAATCAATAAAAACCAAAAAAAAATATTAGCACAGCCATTAGCTTAATGTCTCTGGCTTATTGGCTTATTGAAGGTTGATTGTTAAGTTTGTTATAAGGTGTGCATAATCTGGTATTCAAGTTTTGTAAGCTAAATCTCAGTTTTAAAAGTTTAATTTGAAATGAAAATGGGTAAAGGAGTGTTTGGATTAGCTGTCTTTGACTTTCAAAAGTCAAATGCAGTTGATGAATGTTTTTGAACTAGTTTCAATATAGGTTAAAATCAGTAGTGAGGGTGGTTTCATAGTTTAGATTTCAAAATTTAGCAAGTTAAAGCTTATTTTCTAAGTCTGTGTACCAAGGGAAGTTTTCTTTTTAAGCTAGTAAGAGATTTTTTATCCAAGCTTTCTCAAGCTTGGATATTGTTTATTTAGTGTTGGTACACACTCATTTGGTGTGTACAAAGCAGTTTTGACACTTAAGGTCAACTGCAATTTAGTTTTATCCTTTTGCCTGTGCAACAGATGGTAGAAGTGCAGTATCAAACTGCATCCCTTTTTATTAGATTTATATTAGCTATAGTGTTTTTTAGCTTTAAAAATTCAGTAGGATTTTAGTTTACATGTTAGTTGTAGGATCCCGAATTCACACAAACATGTATAGATCTAGAGAGATCTAGAGAGAGAAAGTTAGAGAGAGAGAATGGTAAGTTAGATTAAAACTAATCTTTCAAATTCTAGCTTGATATTTAGGGTAAATTAGCTTTTCAACTTCACAAAAATTCTAAAAAACCAAAAATAGTATCCAAAGCAAACTCAGAACAAGCTGAGTATTCTGTCTGTATTTGTTTAGATTTTTCAATTAGCAAATGAATTTCAAAATAAATTTCAAAAGTAGTTTTTAGGAGCTTATTAATTATAGTAGTTTTAATCTAGTTAGGATTATATAAGTTGCATAATGGTTCAAGCGCTTATCTAAAATTAAGCTCAAAGTCTGCCTTAGGAACTGTTTGGTTTCTAAGTTTTCAAAAGAGCTTATTTAGTCTTTTAGCTTATTACTTGCTTTTTTTTAAGTTCTGTTTAGCTTATTAGCTTAGGTTTAGCATATTTTAGCCTAATTAGTCTTAACTTAAGCTTATTTTAGTCTACTAGCTTATTTAGTTTTCTATAAAAACCAAAAATATGAGTTAAGTGTTTCTATCAGAGTTATAAGCTGTTTAATAGCTTATTTAGGGTTTTTCATAAAAAGTTTCTTTTATTAAAATTGCTTATTTTTAGGTGCTTAACAACTTTGCTTTTATAAGTTTTTAAAAATAAAAATAAAATAGGGAAGGTGGAAAATCGGGGTTAGACATGACTCGAACCCCCGGGGGGGGGGGGGGACCTTCAACACCCTAAACCCCTTTTATAACACCACAACAAACTCCCCACTACTACCATGCGCCCTGGGGTCTTTTCATTATTGTTTTGCAAAGTTGAAGTTCTTACTACACATTTTAGCCCTCAAAAGCTTAATAGCTGTTTTAGCTTATTTCGTGGCTTATTCATTAAGCTGTGACATCGAGCTTATTTTTCCTAGGTTCTAATTAGTATAAGCTATTTTCTGTATTTTTTCTAGAATTTTTATAGATAGTTTAGTATTTTTAAACATTTATTTTTATTAAAATATTAATAAATATCATAAAAAATAGAAAAAAATAAATCAGAAATATATGATAAATCTTTTTTAGAAAATTTTCTATCTATCGTAAAGTTTCTAGGGAAAAATTATTTTTGTCTTTCGTAGGGTTTATTTTGACATTTTTTTTGATTTTTAAAGATCGGGATTGTTCCCGTTCTCATTTTTTTCGTGTTTTAAAGCTCATTTCAATTCCGTTTTTGTTCTAGTTTTCTATAACTTTCTTTTTTTAGTCAATATTAGAGTTCCATTTTAAAGAGGAAAAACTTATTTTCAGTTTAATTTTGGAAAAATTAGGTTTTTTATTTGTATTTAGGGTTCCCGTTTGCGTTTTTAGTTAAAGTTGAATTTCTCCCGTTATTTGTTTTCGTGCTTAATTGTTATTAATTTCGCTTATTTTAATTAGTAGAAGTAGATAATCAATATCAATCTTTGTTTCCAATTCAAAATCATTGTCGGAACAACAAACGTGGTCTTTAATTTCACAAATCGGTGGGGAATAACGACCCGGGAATCATACTTCCCGGTTTATATACGTATTATATCTATAACCTATATAAAAAAGTTTTTGAAACTTTGATCTTGAAACAAAAAAAAGGAGAAAACGACACCTGGATATTAAAAAATAATCAACGGCTCATATTAAGATTTTCCTTTTTACCTTTGTCCTCAATGGTAATTTGGTAATTTTCCATCATATTATATATTTTATTTTTACGTATATATAAGATTCTAGCAATCAATTTTTGGCGCCGCTGCCGGGGAATTGTGATTAAGATTCTTTCGTTTGAAGTTTGTTGATCGTGTTTTGGAGAACCTTTCGTCTTCGAAAGTTACGCTTTTAGGAAAATCAAAAATTAAAAAAAATAAAAAAGTAAAAAGTAAAAAATATTTTTCTTTTCTTTTTAGTATAAGTAGAAGATTAAAAACAAAAATACAAAAATATTTCGCTCTTTTTTAGTTAATTTATGAATTTAAAATTTACAAAATTGGTAAAAGAACACAACAAATAATATCCCTTCATTGGAGGTATTATCCATAATAAGTTCCCAACTGAATCAAAGATTTTAAAAACTTACCATTTGTGTCACTTACGAGATACGGTTCACCTTAAAAAGTAAAATTTCTATGAGGACTACCGTTGAAGTAAAGTTTGATTATTTGGTTCAAGTTGTCTTTCTCGTTGTCCGTTAAAATTAGATTGTGAATAAACTTTTGAAAAAAAACCAAAAATATTTTTTATTTTCTTTAAATAGTGCATGCGCACTAGACGTTCCAATTATCCTAATAATTCAAACGTCACAATTCCAAGACGTCAGAGAAAAGACAAGTTTTTCTAACATAGTCGACCCGATATTCGAACTAAAGTTACACAAATGACAGAACGTACCATGGAGAAGGAGCTACTCCGTGGCCTCCACGGAAGGGTACAGAAGAAGCTATTGTTTTTAACCAGAAATCAAGGCGGATCACTTTGTGAGTAAAGACGAATTATGCTTCAGTCTGGTTCAAGCTATTTTACCGGTCCGTTTGAGAATGAGATCTCATGCTCATATCAATAGGTTTCAAAGGATTACTTCGACTTTCACGATTTAGGAATGTGCCAAAGATGTGATTAAGCTTGTGATGTTTCAATAATATAGCGTCGAGGGAGCCGCTTAACTAAATCCTTGGTACGAGAAAGAAGAAACCAACCAAATTCAATCTTGACTTGGGATGATCTCGTTACCAAGTTCGTTAACCAATTTTCCCTCCTTCGAAAACCACTCACTTAAAGAATAAAATTTCTCAATTTACACAAAAATTCGAGGAGACTTTTAGTGAAGCATGGGAACGATTTAAGGAGTTGCTTAGAGCATGCCCTCATCACGGATTTACGGAGTTAACTCAAGTTGATACCTTTTACAACAGTTTAAACGAGAATGAACAAGACTCCTGTAAATGCCGCGGCGGGGTGGAAATCTTTTGAGTAAAACGAACTTGAGAGCGCTTTTAAACATAATCGAGAATAAATTCAAAAGTTCGTTTATCGCCGTAATGATAAATGCTTTAGGGATGAATTGCTACTTCTCGTAAGACCGGATGAGAGAATCGAATAAGCTTGCAGTTCAACTTTCGAATTGTCGAGATTTTCTAAAAAAGTTGTCACTCCTGCTCGGTTAAAGCGGTTGAGGAATCTTGTTGTTACTTGCGGTGGTGCCCATTCTTGGTATTAATTGTCCTCGGCTCCGTATAACATCAGGCTAGTGTTTGTTTTAAGGCCTACGGGTACTTACAATCATGTTAACCCTCCGAACCCGTGTTAGTTCAGTACCCATAACAAACTATACTCCTAATCAAATGGCACCACACAGGTTATTGCTCCAGGTGCAAAACAATGGTCAAATAGGTTTGATCAGAATAATGTTCAAGGGAATAATTTTTATGGTGGGAATAATTTTCAGGAATTCAAGTTTTTCAAAATCAAAATAATCATGCTCCAAATTTCAAAAACCACAGGGATTTCAAACACATTTTAAAGTGCTTAATAATCAAGTTTCAACAAGAGATTTCAATGATTTTTTTTCAAGTTTAAGAGGAATATATGATCAGATGTTATGGAAAACATGCAAGTCAATTCAACTATTACGTTGAATATGGAGACCTTAATGAATGAAATCAAATCACGAATAAAAATCTCAACAAGCGTTATGATGAATCAACAAACACTTTTCAAAAAAAATTTGCAAAACATGATTTGGGATTGTTGTTCAAAAACCAAGCCTCAACTTCGGGTACTCTTTCGAGTAACAACAATCCCTAACCCGAAAAGGTGAGATGATAAGGATCTCTTACTCGAAGTGGTGTAGCTACGGGGACCCGCGATTCCTATATTCCTTCTCCTAAAAAGGTTGTGTGGAACGAGAAACCGAGGAGACAAAGGATAAAAGAGATACCAATAATTTTCTAAAGAAGTACCGCTCAAATCCCACCTCCGGTTATCCCCATTTTTATTCCGGAATCCGATGTTCCGACGACTTTGACTAAAACCACTCCTATTCCGGAATCCGATATTTCGAAGAGTTTACCTAAGACCAATTATCTCATATCAATTCGACGTGATGATCAACAAGTCCCGTTGACAAAGCTTCGAATCAAATGGAGAAATTCTCCAATCTTTCAAAATTTGCGCTTCGGTCATTTGTTTACGGATTATGCTTTACTGTTGATGCAAGATTTGCTCCTTACGATTAAGAGTTTGCTACATGGAATTAAGGAAAAATTTGCGTGAGTTAGCTAAGTACCATTGAACGAGAATTGCTCGGTGATGCTTCTCAAATGTTCCGAAAAGTTCCGAATGCTTGGGAGATCCGGCAAGTTTTTATTCCAAGTATTTCACCAGGATTGGATTGTATACAAGCCTTTGGGCCGATCTTGGCGCAAGCATAAATCTTATGCCTCTTTTTAGTTGGAAAAAGCTTTCTCAGCCTGAACTTACACCAACTATGATGACTTTAGAGTTAGCGGATCGATCAATTACTTATCCTAAAGGACTCGTCGAAGACGTTTTTGTCAAAGTAGGGAAATTTCATTTTCCTACCGCTTTGTGTGTCTACTTTCGAAGCCAATCCTCGAGTACCTTCATACTTGGAGATCCTTTTTTAGGACAGTCGGGTTTTATTGATGTTTATGGTCAGAAGAAATACCCTTCGGGTTTGATATCGAAGCTGTCTTTGTCACTTTTAATCTAGATCAAAACTACGAGATATCCCTCTACAAATGACAAGTCGGGTAACCGAATCGCATCATTGATGCCACAGTTTGTGGGAGATGCTCCGGAATTTATAGGATTTCCTTATTCTTCGGGTGGCAATTCCCACCCGACGTTTGAAGCCGTTTTACTTCCGAATTCATTTTGGAAGAAATTGAAGCTTATCTTAAGGATGATTCGATTTCACCGGAAATTGATCACTGCCGATTTCAATCCGAAAGAAGATATTTGTTTGATTGAAAAATTATTAAATAAGTGACCGTTTCAATTCCTCCGATGGACCTTAAACATAGTGAAGTGACCGTATGGCAAAATCTCAATTGAAGAGCCTAAGGAATTGCGATGCGGGAGTTAAAAGATTTACCGTCTCATTAGAATATGCTTCTTGGAGAAAAATGACAAGTTACCAGTAATCATGCGAGGTAAGGTTTAAAAATTGATGAAAAGAGCTCTCTTAAGGTGCTCAAATTCTAATAAAGCGGGCCCAGTGGCTTGGAATAATCAACGACATCAAGGTTATCGTCCCTCGTTTTTTGTACACAACACAATCTTAATGGAAGATGATTCATTAAACCTACGGTTCAAAGTCAAAGAGGGTTAACCAAAAATTCACGAGAATCAAAAAGGGGGTCCTAAAACTCTTGATATGGAATGATTTACCCGATTCTGACAGGCCCATGGGTTTAGTACCAGTGCATTGTATTCCCAAAAAAAAAGGTGGAATAATGTCGTTGCTAATGAGATGAATGAATTAATTTTGACACGTTTAGTTTACAGGTGGAGAGTTAGTATGACTATAGGAAAAATTAAATGAAGCGACTCGGAAGATTAAAGATCCATTTTCCATTTATCGTTTTATGGATCAAAATGATAAGAATGATTAGCCGGGGGAATGAGTTATTGTTCTTTCTAGATGGTTTATTCAGGGAATTTTAAATACCCAATAGTTCCCCAAGGACCAGGAGGAAAACTACTTTCCACATGCCGTAATGGAAATTTCACGTTTACCGTCGCATGCCATTTGGCTTTTGTGTAATGCTACACGGTACTTTTCAAGGTGTATGATGGCCATTTCCATGATATGATCGAACAAGGACATGGAAGTGTTTAGGTGATTTCTCGGTTTTTGGGGATAGTTTGGATTCTTGTCTCTCCAATTTAGAAGAAAAGATTGCTTAAAGCGGTGTTGAAGTATGATTTAATTCTTAATTGGGAGAAATGCCACTTTATGTGTAGAGAAGGAATTGTGTTAGGGCATAAAATTTCAAAATCAGGAATTGAGGTCGATCGTGCTAAAGTTGATGTTATCGCTAAGCTACCTCACCTGACTACTGTAAAATGTGTTAGGAGTTTCTTAGGTCATGCAGGTTTTTATCGCCGATTTATCCAAGACTTTTCTAAGGTTTGCTTAGATAATGGCCTCACTCTTGAGTGAGGGAAACACCGTTTGTGTTTTTATAAGGATGTATTGATGCTTTTCAGACTTAAAAAGAAGCTTACCGAAGCTCCAATCTTAGTTGTCCCAGATTGGAACATACCTTTCGAACTCATGTGTGATGCAAGTGATTTCGCGATTGGTGCGGTTTTAGGACAACGAAAGATGAAGCATTTTCAGCCTATACATTATGCTAGCAAGACTATGACTGAAGCTCAAATTCATTACACTACCACGGAAAAGGAAATGCTTGCCGTTGTGTTTCTTTTGAAAAGTTTCGGCCATATCTTGTCTTATCCAAAAGCATAGTGTATACGGATCACTCGGCTTTAAAGTACCTTATGAACAAACAAGACGCTAAGCCGAGGTTGCTCCGGTGGGTTCTTCTCCTATAAGAATTTGATATCACCATCCGTGATAAAAAAAAAAGTTGAGTAACCTTGCGGCAGACCATTTATCCTAGGACTTGAGAATCCTCATAAGGATGTGTTAGAAAACAAAGATATAAATGAACATTTTCCTTTAGAAACTCTCTAGAGTTATTTTAGTGAAAGTACCCCAGGGTTTAGTGGACTATGCAAAACTACCATGGGGAATCTTATCATAATAGCGAATGTCATACTTCAACTAATAGAGGAAGTTTTTTAAGGACGTTAAACATTATTTCTGGGATGATCCCTATCTTTTTCGTACTTGTGCGGATCAAATCATTCGACGGTGTGTGCTTTATGGCAAAGAAGCTCTCGTGATCTCAAAGTTGTCAATGAAGGACCCACCGGAGGCCATCATAGTGGTAATCTCACGCTCGAAAAGTATTTGATGCCGGTTTCTTTTGGCCTACCATATATCGAGATGCCCATACATGATCAAATCTTGTGATACGTGTCAAAGACAAGGCAACAAAATTAACACAATAACAAGATGAGATGCCTCAAAACGCTATCCAAGTTTGTAAAATCTTCGATGTATGGGGTATTGATTTTATGGGACCATTTCCGTCTTCAAGAGGAAATAAATACATCCTCGTAGCCGTTGATTATCTTTCGAAATGGGTTGAAGCAAAGGCGCTCCCCACAAATGATGCTAGAGTTGTAGTAAGTTTTTGAAATCTCTTTTTGCCCGATTTGGAACACCTAGAGCTATAATAAGCGATCGTGGGACCTATTTTTGTAATGATCAGTTTGCTAAAGTAATGTCTAAGTATGGGGTCACACATCGTCTAGCTACCGCTTATCACCCTCAAACGAGCGGTCAAGTGGAGGTGTCCAATCGAGGTTTAAAACGTATTTTAGAAAGGACGGTTGGAGAAAACCGTGCCTCATGGTCTGACAAATTAGATGAAGCTTTGTGGGCATTTCGTACTGCTTTTAAGACACTAATTGGTTGTAAGCCTACGGAGCTTTGTTTATGGATAGTCTTGCAAGTTCAATTATCGAGTCTCTTCCTATATCTCGTATCCCCGTTGAGGATAATGACCCCGTTCAAGAAGAGATTGATATATTCCTCATTTCGGGTGATTTAATTCCACCAGGTGTTGAAAATGATAATTCCGAAGATGAAGATAATTCTACTTTCCTCCCCAAAAATAAGTCATCTATCCTTGAACCATCATCTCCTCGACCTCCTCCGGAACCACCAGATGTTAAGATTCGCCTTGAGCCTGATACGGCCATGATAAACAACTTTGGTGTGCTAAACAAAGATGCTTGTTTCAACTTAGAAGAAGGTGTTCAGATTTCTCTTCCATTTTTCACCTACCCCGAGGATTCTCCTTTGATTCCCTCTCTCAGGAGTGAGGACTTCGTTTTTGACCCCGGCATTTCTACTTTTCATTTTTCTCTTAAGCCAAGTTCCATTTGCTCTCCCTAAGGACGAATGAATTTAGGGATCGAGTCAAGCTATGTGACTCGGTTACCAAAAACAAAGCGCTTCGTGGGAGGCACCCCATGCTTATCCATTTTCTATTTTTCTTTTTAGCTTCTAATGTGTTGTGAGGAGGCTTGTACTCTTCCGTTCTTTGTGTTTGTTGTTTGTACTTGTGATTTTTTGCAGGATAGACCCAAATTTTCTGAAGACTCTCGTGTTCGGTGTTTTGTCCCGGTCCACTCGAGCTTCCTAGCCTTTAGTTTGGGGAAATCCGATATCCTAAAGATTATTATCGACTAACATTTATCTTTTAGCACACTTAATAAACGGCTAAAGATTTTTGTGATACTTTCTTCATGTTTGAGTTATGCATTCGACCTTTTTGAGTTCTAGTATGGGGTTTTTAAGACTTAGGCTAGGAAACATTGAGGACAATGTTTGATTTTAGTATGGGGTAGTATATCTTCGATATGATCTTGCCTACTTTTACCCGTTGTTCTCACGTACCCCGTTTTCCCACCAAAATTTTCAAAAATATGAATAAAAATATGAAAAAAATTAAAAATTTTCAAAAATAAAATAAGTGTTTTTGTCACAATTTTGACTTTCTTACTGGGTAAGAATAAGAGTAAATTTTGACCCGATCGAGCGTGTTGAGCTCTAGCTTGTTCCTTAACTTTTAGGCTAAGCGTTCGCTAATTCGCGAAGAACGAAAAATGATAGAGTTAAGTATGAGTAGGATGCTAAACAAGGATTATTTGGAAATCTTAAGAGCTCATGTATGTAACTTGTTGCCTTTTCTCCCATAAGCTCTTAACCGGATTAATATACGTGCTGTTTTTGGAAATTAAACTTAAATCAACAATTTTTATGTAATATATAGCAAAAAATTTAGTCTTAGTTCAAATTTATACTTGAATTTTTTAAAAAAAAGTATTCTCTAAATAAATATAATATAAAAAAAATGATGATAAAATGATAAAAAACAAATAAATATAATAAAAGCTGTGGGCTGATAAAAGTTTACTACCTCTTGCCGGCTCACAACCGATGTGGTAGTCTTCTAAAGAAAGCCCATAGTAAGAATAAAGATCCGAGACTGAAATATGATTGCTACATCTTGTCGGAGGCATGGCCGATGTTGCAGCCTTCTAAAAGGTCGAGGGTTATAATTGCATAAATGTCTAGATAATTAAGTGTGAATTAATAATTGACTTCTTTTTGTTGAATTCAAATATGCTTTTGTACTTTGACTA
>BQNB010057194.1:0-35891 GCA_026074375.1 Tanacetum coccineum | reverse complement strand
GTTTATGTTCTTGTTTAATTTTTATGTGCATTTGCTTTCAGTATTAATAACCAATCATTCCTTGTTACATTCAAACACCAATCATCAATCGTCTCTCGATTTTCCATCTCAGCCTCGTTGGGACATAACGACCCGGGAACACTCTATACTGCTTCCGATTTTCTTGATCTCGCGTGATTTCGTCCCTTGGTGTATTTATGTCATATATAGATAGGTTTTAAGGGGTGAGATTCGCGCGAACCATAAATCCGACTTCTTCGAACTTGATTCAGTAGATACATTAGAAGTAGAGGAAGGTGAAAGATAAGTTTGTTTAGTAGAAATTTTTGTTTGAGGAAAAAATGATTCGTAAAGTTTATATAATTATGGATAATTAAGTGAAATCATTTTATCTTTCATCTTCGATCAACTTTCTTCCGCGTCTTCAAGAGTTTCCTCATATTCAGGTTAATCAATTTTCAATTTATTATTGTTGAGATTTGTGCCATTATACATCTTAGGTTGTGATGCAATGGCTTTCTTGAGACGTTCCGGATTCTGATAACCCAACCCAGTTTTCATGTGTGGATCATAAAACGAATTTGGTTTTTTACCAAGCATATGAATTGTTTGAAGTGAATGTGACATTTTGAAAACAATCTGATCATGAGATTTAAGTTTTTCTTCTAATGTGACAATATCCTCAAGATACTTGTTCTCTCTTACTTTAAAAGCCTTTTTGAACGATTCAGTTTCATTTTTTATTTTCAATTTTTCATCTTGTGTTTTTAAAAACTGATCTTGAATCTCTTTTTTTTCGTTGTAAAGTTTTTTCCTTTTCAACACTTATTTCGTTTTGCAACTCCCCATATGCTGATTTGTAATTTATGAATTGATCTAGTTTGTTCTCAAATTCTTTAACCCGTTCCTTACACGTCTTAAGTTCCCTTTGTAGCAACGCTTTTTGCTTTTACAACTCAATATGCATTTTGCGTTGATTTTTAGCTTCTACTTGAACATTATTAATTAGGGATTCAAAATCAGGAAAAGGTTGATCATGAGCATTTGTATCATGTTCAGCTTGTCCGTTATTATTGTCCACATAAAGATCATTAAAAATGATGTCAGCATAAATTTGATCATTAACAGATGTGTGTATAATAGTTTCTTGTTTCTCATGATGTCGGTGTTCATGATCACTCTTTGAGAAAGAGTAATCCATTGATCATATCGATTTGAGATGCATTTACCTCATTGATTAATTTAGCATCATAAGTTGGTTCAACATCAGACTTATCATCAGTAGGTTGAATGCGTGCTATCATGATCACCGATGCATTCAGCTCTTCTAGCGTATCATCTCCATAAGCATTCTCGAGCATAAAGTCATTTTCCTCTTCATCTTGATGCACTTTAGCTTCATCTTTTGTTGCCAGCAACATCTGTTCCCTGAAATACTTAGCCTTATGAACTCTGGGTTTTGGACAATCTCTTGCATAGTGTCCTCTTCCATTTCAATTATGGCAGTGAACATTTGTCTTTCTCAGAGTTGACTCTGTTCTTTGAATCATCTAAATGTTCTATTCATATTCCTTAATCTTCTGAACCAAACCATTGACTGCATTAGTTGCTTGATTCTTATTTGTTCTTCCTGCATTCATGTTTCCATTCCCAACATATCCAACATTCTTGTTTTGAATATCCATACTACCATCTTGGATCATAACTTGATTCCTTGTGTTTGATGATATACGAAGTTGATTATTGGTAGGAGTTGAGTAATGTTGAGTGATAGCTTGTGCTAATAACATCATTGTAGTTGAAAGCTTATCTTTTTAAGGATCTCCTTGTATCTCCCTTTGATAATCATCGTCGTAATCAATCACGAATGAAGGATGAGTGACATAGTATGGATGTGGTGAACGAGAGTATGATGGACTTGCATGAGAATATGATTGATTTGCAGGTGAATTTGCAACTAAAGCCAATGGATCATGATTCCTTGTAACTTTGTGTGCTTTAGACGCTTTGACATGTGGTTCAAATTGACTCAAGTAATCATACAAAACATCAAAATGTTCTTTCTCGAGAATATAGTTTTGACGAGCCAAGGTGACATATTTGCTCCACTCTTGTTGCAATGAGTTAAGTAATTTGGTGTTGATGGATATTTATTTGGGAGTAACTTCATTTTGATCCATGGCGTTGATAAGTGTTGAAAACATCTCATACACGGATGTCAATGATTCACCATCCTCAGCCACAAACTTGTCAAACTCATTCATGTGCCTTGAGTGTCTTTCCTGCCTACTTATGTATGTACCTTGCATCAATGTTTTGATCTTGTTCCACATGGTTTGAGCATCTTTGCAAGCATCCACAAATTTGTAGATATCATTGGGTATTCCTTGAAGAATGTAGTTCATCACCTTGATATCTACATAGTATCGTTTTTTTATTTTGAAGAGACAACTAATTGATTGGTTCGAGTATTGTTTATTTATTATCATTTGGATCAGCAATCTCTTTCCTTTGATAAGGACTGTTATCAATTGAATGCCTCATCAATTCTCCTTCTTCCCTTTTGTTATCAAGAAACCTTAAAAATCGACTTGCCCATAGCACATAGCTTCCTTTTTCTAATATCGAAGGTCTACTTTCAGCTCCCGACTCCACAAGTGTTTGTTGATTTGCAGTAGACATATTTTGAGCAATTCAATGAATACAATGCAAACTTGGATCGTTTTGGAGATAAAGACTTGCTATCATGAAATAAAAAATTAACAACAACTACACTTTGTATTACACACTGTTACGAAACCTCAACTTGATACGAAACCTTGAAGTTAGGAAACCTTGATTGGATACGAAAGCTTAAGTATAAGAAGTCTAATATCTGAAACCTTAACCATTAGATTACGAAACCTCTGGATACGAAACGTGTAATACGAAACCTCAGGATATGAAACTTGGAACACGGAACCTCAAGTTTCAATCATGTATTACAAAACTTGAAGTACGTAACTGAAAATACAAAACTTGGAATACGAAACCTCTGAATACAAAACTATGATACGAAACCTTCAATATAAACTTGTAGTACGAAAATTTACAGTACGAACCCGAAACAAGAATTATGAAACATTAAATACGAAACCAAACCTCAATCCTGAATTCTGAATTACGAAACCTAAATACGAAATCTCCACAGTTGTACGAAATAGAACGTTTACCGAAAGCTCATCAATACAAAACCTTAACTTTCCTATTTTCCTAATTTCCACAACTTTCGTAAATTGCACTAACACAACTTTCGTAGATTCTTACAACCACGGCTTTCGAAGAACTCTCAATCCAACACAATAGAACTCATAGTTTTGTTTTTTACGGTTAAAAGAAATAGAATCTAATGTTATCTTTCCAAAAAAGGATAAGTTCTATAATACCAAAGTTCAATTGCTTAAAGAAAACTGTTTCCGAAAGCTTTTCCTACAATACAAAACCTATTAGCAATTATACGAAAGTATATTTCCCACCTAAAAATAGTTTTTCAAAAGTGATTTTCTACAATACAAAACCTCTTAAGCAGTTTTACGAAAGCTTTTCCCGCGCAAAAAATAGTTTCCGAAAGTGATTTTCTACGATACGAAAGATTTCAAAACTTATATTTTTCAACCAAATTTGAAATCTAAACGTATAAATCCCGTATTTAAGCAATTAAATATACTATTTGACGTATACGAAAGTAATTTTGATACGATTTAATATCAAAAACACGTCGAATAGTAAATCTAACGCCTAGAGGATACGAAACTTACACACTTCATCATTACGAAAGATTTTTTGATCGAAATTAACATAATTAACGCATGTTTGATTCATGTAAACACAATCTAAATCTCTCACGATGATAGATATCACTTGTTATACATGATGTTTGCATAAGTATCATTAAGAAAGGTTAAGAGCAAAAGAGAGGAGGCTAGATAGTTTTCTTTTTACACATTTTCATTTTTAATAAAGAGAGAAAAAAGAGGAAAGGGAGGAGGATACAATGACTAAGAGTTTCTAATCCTAATGGCTAGTGGAGTATTTATACTAAATTTTTCTACCTTCCTACTTTGTCTATTTGGTCAATATTTACTTAAGTTTGACCAAATGATACTTATTACATAATAAATAAAACTAAAAGTACTATTTATTACAAGACCAATTCTTATGGAATAATAAACATTTTTCCAATCCTAACAAAAGTGTAATAAAGAACCATTTTGGCCTCTTTATTCTTAGCAAACATTTTCTTTTGTTCGTCATTTTGATGTTGGATCACTTTCATCTCTTCCGGTAGTAATATTTCTAACAATAAGTCTAAAGTCACCCTCAATGATAAAATGCCAAATATCAATGTATTTAGATTTCACATAAGTTTTAAATCTATTTTTCTAATAAATTAAACCATTAGTTTCAAAGAGTGATGGTCTTGGCATAAATGTTTATTCTTTGTTGTTTTCAAAATCCATATATCAATTCAAATTTTAAAATACAATATATTTTGAATGGCTTGATTAACGTAGCTCTTAATATAAATTGTGGAAAACTAGTGGGGTCGAAAAGTTTCACCGTTTTAAAATAATAGTTTCGAAAACTTAACGTGAAATCTTAAGAGTATGTATGAATGTAAATTCAAGACAATAAGTAATAAATGAAAAGATCAAACCGAGACACGATTATTTATAGTGGTTCGGTCACGAGAATATCATTTCACTATGTCAACAAGCTCCTTTACCTGACGGAGAAAACCTTACAACGTTGCTTATACTTTTATCGATACTAAGCTATATATCGAGTTCTAGTCGAGGTGGAACAAACCTTTCTCTCAACGTATTTTGAGGACTAAAATACTAACCTAACTCTCTACAATGGTGTATGCTATTTGGTATAATGTTTTGTCTGTGTTGTTTATAAGCAATCTAATACAAATGAACTATGTACGAAGACTAGCAACAAAAGATTTGATGCTTAAAAGTCTTGCATGTGATTTTGTCTTGCAAGAAGATAGTTAGTGGATAATCACTAGAATAGATATGTAGTTAAAGTGTAATGATCAATGAACAATGTATAAGAATGTACAAAAATGTGTGTAAGAAATGATTATAAGAGGTGAGAAAATTGATGCACAAATGGTTGCAAAAAATGACTAGGACTAGACGGAGCCCACAGATCTCTTCGTAGGGACCCGTCTTCATTAACTAGTCATTCGTCTGTACCTGACAGACAGATTTTTACAAGACTTTTTCATTTAAAATTTTACTAAATCTTTCTAAATCATTCAAAAGTCAAACTTGAATTTAAAAAGACTTTTGTTATAGAAGGTGTTTAAAAGTCAACTAATTTTGATGTGACTAATATTGATTTTCCTAAATTATAAAATTTGTTGTAAAAATAAAATGTGTATTAAAATGTAAGTAAACTTTTAGAACTAAACAAGTATTGAAGACCCGCACTTCGCTGCAGCGGGTCTTCTTTAGTGTGTTTTGTTTTGTAGAGTTTTGGTTTTTTATGTGTTATATACATGTCATTTTATTGCTTTGGGCCTTGATACTTTCAAGTGATTAACTTTGCAATGCCAACATTTTTCTCTGGGCCAAAGTTGTGAATAGCGCAAAGTTTAGGGTAGTTTTTGTAATTATAGTTTGGGGGTTATTTTGTCAAATTTTTTGTTGGGCCGAATCTATAAATAGCGTAAAGTCTAGTGTAGTTTTCGTAATTTTCCGCATAGTGGGGGGGGGGGTATTTTGGAAAAAAAATTGGGCTGAATTTGTAATTAACGTAAAAGTTAGGGTACTTTTCGTATTTTGCTGCATAATGTGGGGGCTGTTTTGCAAATTATTATATTGGGTTTAATTTCTAAATAGCATAAAAGTGATGGTTTCGTAATTTGACACATAGTTTGAGGGGTTATTTGTGTGTGGGGGGGGGGGGGGGGGGGATGGTGGGGGGGGGGGGGTGGGGGGGGGCTGTTTTGCAAATTCTTATATTGGGCTGAATTTGTAAATTTCGTAAAAATGACGGTAGTTTTCATAATTTGAAATATAGTTCGATGGGCTATTTAGTAAATTTTAATGGGCAGGTTGGCGCTGAATTTTTAAATAGCGTAAAAGTTAAGGTACTTTTCGTATTTTGTCGCATATTGTGGGGGTTGTTTTGCAAATTCTTCTAGAGGGCTGAATTTGTAAATAGTGTAAAACTAAGGGTAGTTTTCTTAACTTGGCACATAGTTTATTGGTTCGAATTTGTAAATAGCGTAAAAGTGATGGTAGTTTTCGTAATTTGATACATAATTCGAGGGGCTATTCTGTAAATTTAAACATGCTGAGTTATTTTTTGGGCTGGTTAAGTGTTTGGCCCATATATAATAAGAAAATTATTTTTTAGAATAAAGAATTCTGTTGAGTTTTCCACATTTAGTATATATACAAGCTCAGGACTGCATATTGAACTGACTAATTAATGGGCTAATTAGTAGCTAAGTGGGCTAATGAACTAATTATTGAGCTATTATTAAAAAATTGTTTGTGGATTAAAAAGTTTGACATAACATTTAGTTGTGTCTAGTATATATATATATAAATAAATGTGTTAGTTTATGAAAAGTAATGAATTTGTAATAAAAGTTATGTGAGTGCAAAATGTATGACTTGTTTTTCTTTGATCATTAGGGTATTAAATATCCATTACTCATACCTTTAGTGATATATGTCGAGTTAAAACTTTACGTTTAAAACTTGTTATATTTGTCACTAACAAAACGTAGAAAGATCGTAAAATAGAAATAACCTTTTTACATGATTATTTATATTAATAAAGTCTATTTATAGAATACATGCATGATCTACCGTTAGAGGGAGATTGTTAGAGCATAAAAAGTGTAAATCATTAGTGCATGGTCTTCTATGTAACTTATGAATTGAAGTATTTATATATTGTAAGATTGTTGATGCCAAACTCTTACCCTCGAATCATTTGTATAGATGCGAGGGGAATGGACAAAGCAAGGTTCGCATGGTTTGTTGAATGCGACACTTTACCCTTGCGTCACTTGTAGATATTTGATGGGAAGCTCACACGTATGTATGCTTTGGTATAAATACCATCTACCTCAAAGGTATTGAAGTGTGTGTCAATAAACTCTCCTATGCGAGACTTTTCTCTACTCTTTCGTTTCTTTCTCACTTTCTCTCTCTAGTTTAGATAATGTCCATACCCACTCACTCTAGATTAATAGTTTGTTAGATCGGATTTAGTCATTACAATTAGGTGAGTCGTATGTGGTGTCGTATAGGTTATTCATGTTTGGTGGGTATGAGTTGTACGTATTTTTGTTGTTGAGGTACGAATGGTGGGTTTTGGTAATGTTGGGGTTGGTGTTGTTGGTTTCCGTAAAGAAACAATGGTGGCCGGGAGTTAATTTGTTGGTTTGACGGTGAAGTATTTCCGAGACGAAATGTTTCTTTAGGTTTGGATGAGTGTTTCGGGTAGTGTTTTGTGTTTTGAGGAGTGTTTTGTTGAGACATTTTTTAGATAAAATGATATTAAGAGTATGTGAGTCTGTAAATGAAAAGTTGTATCTAAAAATGTTGAAGTTTATGAACATTTATAATTAACAAAATAGTAGTAAAACTAAATATAATTGTTTGAAGCGAGAGAGCCCACATTTTGTACACAAACCGAACAGCCACTCTATTCACCTCTCATCTTTTTTTGTCGGACCTCACGCGTTAGCCACCCTCTTTTAATGAGATGGCGTGTAACCAACACCCCTCACACACACTCACGTTGCACCGCTACGGGCAGCCTAATGTCATGCGCGTATATAATTTGTAGAAAAGACATCGAAGTACGTGTACTCATTATATAGCATGTGGGGCAAGAAACCATGCATCAAACATAACGTCCGAATAGGTCAGTGATATTTTTTGTTTCTTTTGAAAACCCTTTTGATATGGTATCAATCAATATATATATTCATCCTTTACTCCGAATGTATGATCATATAGCTCCCATCGGTTCATGGTAGTATCACCGATCGATCATGTATTGCGTGCAAATATAAGCTCTAGCAAGGCCGGCCTTCAAGTTTTCTCAAATATCCATATGATAGTATCACCAACTTTGACTTGTATATGCTATATTCTCCTTTATTACACGTTATATATACGTGTTCAGCATAAGGCGTGAATAAAATCACATTTAATCGCCCAAAGATTGTGCCATTGTGGCTTAAGTCTATGATCAAAATTGACATATCTATGTGCAAAAGTGACTAAGTGGCCGCAAATTATTACAACCTTTTCCTTTCTTTTTAAGACGGCATAATTTATATTCAAATAAATAACTAGCAGGAAGCTAGCTAGAAATATAATAATAAGAGTTACATATACGACACGAGTTACATTTTCTCAAACTATAATATCCAGGAACCTGGAGATATTTTTTGGTCATAAAGGATCATACCCCATATTTCTTGGTGACGTTAGATTCAGTCAAAGCTAGCATAGTGTTGGACATTATCAAAAAGATAAATGACTTATGTATAGAAAAAAGTTCATTTGCATACCAGTTTTTTCTCACATACCAAGGGACAAATCCTCATCATCCATTTGAGTTTGATCTAATGATGAGGATTAATCTAAGATTTAATTTTATTTAATGGATAAGATTAAACCTTAAAAAACATCTATCACCCCTTCTTACCTTTGTGTTTTTTAATTAAAACACACTTTCACCCTTATTTTTAAAAATCACATATCGCAAAAACCGTAAAACGTTAAGATTTATAAATTACACCATCGTGACGAACATTTAATTATCTTTAAATAGAGAAGCATTTTCATATACTTTCGACAAACTTTTTTTGTGTTTTTTTGTGTATTTTTTTGTTTTTTCTCGTGCAGTATTTTATTTGATATATCACTTGTGATATTACACTAATCTGTAAGTTAGAACACTTCACATGCTTTCGTAAAACGGGTATAAATATTTGTGTGGAACTCCAACTGATTCATCGTTTTTGGCATTTAAAAGTACATATCCTTAGCTTTCTAACCATTTATCATACATAATTTTTGGACCTCCAAATCAAAATAGTTTATTTATAGAAGTTGATGAATATCGAAGAATTTTATTTTTTATCATCAAACCCGCTTGAAGTATCACATGTGATATAACATATTTGTACGTTCGAACACTCAACATGATGTCATGAAATGAGCATAAGTATTTGTGTAAAACATTAAATGATTGATCATGTTTGACATAAAAATAAACATCTTTACCATTCTAACCATATATCAAACATAATTTGTGAAAATTAAATTAAAACACTATAAAAACTATGTTTTAACCCTTTTAATCCTACTAACAGTATAATATCACAAGTGATAAATAACATTGATTACATGTTAAGATTTTCAAAAATAATCACAATTAGTGTCACATTATATTGCTTTATCACATGTGATATTAATTATATGTGAAATACCATAACTAATGTCACATTATATTACTTTATCACATGAGATTTTATTATATATTTATTTATCACCGGTGATACTACAATGTCAGGGGTAATAATTGTTAAGCTACGAGTGAATCTTAGTTTATAAAGGTATTGGTATAGGTTTTAGTGGTTAGGGTTTTAGGGGTTTTGGTATATAGTTTAGTGGTTAGGGGTTTAAGGTTTAGGGTATAAATTTTAAAGTTTATGTATATATATCACTTGTGATATTACACCTAGTGGTTAGAGGTTTAGGTTTTTGGTATAGGGTAGTCGTCAGGGGTTTAGTGTTTTTGGTATAGATTTTAAAGTTTATGTATATACCACTTGTGATATTATACCTAGTGTTTATGGATTTAGGGTTTTTGCATAGGGTTTAGTGGTTAGGGGTTTAGGGTTTTTGGTATAGGGTTTAGTGGTTAAGGGTTTAGGTTTTGGGTATAAAATTTAGTGGTTAGGGGTTTAGGGTTTTTAGTATAGGTTTTAAAGTTTATATATATATCACTTGTGATATTATACATAGTGATTGGGGTTTAGGGTTTTCGCATAAGGTTTAGTAGTTAGGGGTTTAGGGTTTTGGTATAGGGTTTAGTGGTTAGGGGTTTAGGGTTTTGGTATAGGGTTTAGTGGTTAGGTGTTTAGGGTTTTTGGTATAGGGTTTAGTGGTTAAGGGTTTAGGTTTTTGGTATAAAATTTAGTGGTTAGGGGTTTAGGGTTTTTAGTATATGTTTTAAAGTTTATATATATATAACTTGTGATATTATACATAGTGGTTGGGGTTTAGGGGTTTTTGGTATAAGGTTTAATGATTATAGGTTTAGGGTTTTTGGTATATGGTTTAGTGTTTAGGGGTTTAGGATTTTTGGTATAGATTTTAAAGTTTATGTATATATCACTTGTGATATTATACCTAGTAATTAGAAGTTTAGGGTTTTTGGTATAGGGTTTAGTGGTTAGGGTTTAGGTTCTAGTATAGATTTTAAAGTTTATGTATATATCAATTGTGATATTATACCCTAGTAGTTAGGGGTTTAGGGTTTTGGTATATGGTTTAGTGGTTAGAGGTTAAGGGTTTTTGGTATAGATTTTATAGTTTATGTTTATATCACTTGTGATATTATACCTAGTGGTTAGGGGTTTAGGTATAGATTTTAAAATTTATGTATATATATCACTTGTGATAATATACCTAGTGGTTAGGGGTTTAAGGTTTTTAGTGTACGGTTTAGTGGTTAGGGGTTTAGGGTTTTTGGTATAGAGATTAGTTGTTTAGGGTTTTTGGTATAGATTTTAAAGTTTATGTATATATCACTCGTGATATTATACATAGTGGTTAGGGGTTTAGGGTTTTGGTATAGGGTGTAGTGGTTAGGGAGGGGGATTTAGGGTTTATGGTATAGGGTTTAGCGGTTAGTGATTTAGGGTTTTGGTATAGAGTTTACTAGTTAGCTGTTTAGAGTTTTTGGTATAGGGTTTAGTGGTTAAGGGTTTAGGGTTTTTGGTATAGGTTTTAAAGTTTATGTATACATCACTTATGATATTATACCTAGTTGTTAGGGGTTTTGGGGTTTTGGTATATGGTTTAGGGTTTTTGGTATAGATTTTAAAGTTTATGTGTATATCACTTGTGATATTATACCTAGTAGTTAGGGGTTTAGGGTTTAATAGTTAAGGGTTTAGGGTTTTTGGTATATATTTTAAAGTTTATGTATATATCACTTGTGATATTTTACCTAATGGTAGGCGTTTAGGATTTTTGGTATAGGGTAGTGGTTAGGGATTTATGGTTTTTGGTATAGATTTTAAAGTTTATGTATATATCACTTGTGATATTATACCTAGCAGTTAGGGGTTTAGGGTTTTTGGTATAAGGTTTAGTGGTTAGGGGTTTAGGGTTTTTGGTATAGGGCTTAGTGGTTAGGGAAGGGGGTTCAAGGTTTTTGCTATAGGGTTTAGCGGTTAGTGGTTTAGGGTTTTGGTATAGGGTTTAATGTTTAGTTGTTTAGGGTTTTTGGTATAGGGTTTAGTGGTTAGGGGTTTAAGGTTTATGTATATACCACTTATGATATTATACCTAGTGGTTAGGGTTTAGGGTTTTTGGTATAGGGTTTAGTGATTAAGGGTTTTAAGGATTTTTGGTATAATATCAGTGATAGATAACGTATGAAAACGAAAGAAAGCGTCTGAAAACTGCCGAAAGCAGACAAAACGTGTGAAAACAGACGAAAATTGACAGAAATGTGCGAAAACAGACAAAAACGTAAAAAACAAACGAAAACGTAAAAAAAACGGACTTAAACATATGAAAGCGGATGAAAACGTCTAAAAACGACCGAAAAAGGACGAAAACGTGCGAAAATAAAAGAAAACGTGCGAAAACAGACGAAAACGTGCGAAAGCGTGCAAAAACTCGCGAAAGAGGACCGAAACGCGCGAAAGCAGACCGAAACGCGCGAAAGCCGGCCAAAACTCGCGAAAGCCCGCCGAAACGTGCGAACGCCGGCGTAAGCGCGCGAAAGCCGGCGTAGACGCGCGAAAGACGGCGTAGACGCGCGAATGCCCGCGAAAACGCGCGAATGCCGATGAAAACGTAAGAAAATGTCCCAAAATAGACAAAAATGTGTAAAAACGAAAGAAAACGTACGAAAGCGGACGAAAACAGAAAAAAAAGTGTGAAAACAGACGAAAACGTAAGAAACGTGCGAAAACGGACAAAAACGTGCGAAAACGTAAGAAATCGTGCGAGAACATAAGAAAACCTGCGAGAACGTTTAAAAATGAACGAAAACGCGCGAAAACATGCGAAAACAGACGAAAACACGCCAAAGCGTACGAAAACGTGTGAAAGCGGACAAAAACGTATAAGAACGTAAAAAACGTAAAAATAAGTACAAAAACGGAAAAAGACGTAAAAAACGCACAAAAACGTAAAAACCGTAAAAAAACGTAAAAAAAATACAAAATGTCAAAAAGGTTAATTAATTGCAATTTGGGCAAGATTTGCCAACTCTACAAATAATGAGAGAGTGGTTAGTGTGAGTTTTAGTAAATTTACATTTTTGGTCATTCCATGTTTTTTTTAATCTTAAATCTTGTCTTTTTAGTCTAATGAAATGAATGGTCTAGATTTGTCCCTTGGTATGTAGGGAGAAACTAGTATGCAAAATAACTCACCTCCATACCATCACAACACCCCATTTTACTCAAAGAACTTAAAACGAAAATGAAATATTCAAAAAAAATATATCTTGGGTTCTATCATTTCAAGATAAGATCTTTAAACATCCTTAAGAACCCATCATCAATCGAAGAATCTCTAACGAGAAGCAACGAAAGAGATAATTTCTAAAGATTAATATGAATTTGTGTTTTGAGTCTTGTTTGTGTTTTTGTTTGGGTATAGATTTGTGGTGGTTAAGCAACAAAAGATTTCTTATTTGTGTTTGTGTTTCTGATTATAGCATAAACAAGAAGGGTGTTTGTAGATTTGATTGTGACAAGGTTGAAAGAATCAAAGGAAGATTCGGTGAGATATGTGTATGAATGAGTATTGTGTGCTTGAAAAATTGTAAATGAAATGAATTAAATAATGGTGGCTGATAATTGAGGTGCAGAGTTAGAACTTAATTAAAAAGTTAGAAATTCAAATTTCATGATATTTTTAATTAATTCAGGAAAAAATATTGAATATGTTCAAGTGTTCTTCAAATTTTATTTTAAAAAAATAGAAATTCAAAGAAAAAAAAGGAGGAAGAAGAAGATGGCACATCCGTCATTTAAGTTTGGTCAGGGACTAAGAGTGCAACAAATGTTTCGCCACAGGGAGGCCGCCTACACTTTCGCAAAAGTAGGGACTAAACGTGCATTCTGAGCAAACCACATGGAGCATATCTGCAATTTACTCGATATCTTTATTTAAACTTTAAAAAGTAATTGCATGCGTCGTTATTATATGTTTAGTATTGTGTATATAATATTTTATGCAAAATATATAAATATTTTAAATTATTATTTTTAAAATATATGGATATCTTTATTTAAACTTTAAATTATTAATTGTGGTATATAATACTTTATGCAAAATATATGAACGGATTGAGTTGTAAATTTATTTTCATTGTTATAGTTTTCATCAAGTATTATATAAAAAAAAGTAATTTAAAATTAAAGTTGAAGAAAAAAGACTTAAAAAGTCAAAAGTTGACAAATAAATTGGGACGGATGGAGTAATAAATTTAGATGTATTCAATTTTTGACCCGTGTACGCGCAGGTTAAATTTATAAAGAAGAATAACATGAGTCGTTATTTAACGTGGATAGTAAAAAAATTAAGATAAAAATTCTTATATATTCATTTACATATCACAATAACCGGTGTTTTCTTTTTTATACCTATAATTTCGTTTATATACATTAATTTAATATATAATGATGATTTTTTTTACAAATAACAACAATTTATAACGTCTAGTGTATAAAGTGTAAGTGATATTTATTAGATTTATAAATTTATCAGAAAATAAAAATCGATAAATTTACTTAAGTGGATATGATTTATTTAAAAATAAAGAACTAGAATTCTGTTAATTTAACCTTTTTTTTCTTTTCGGCAATTACTTTTAAATTTACTTCTTAAAGGATCACACTTCCTTGTTTTAGATATAGCCTCAAACAAGTGACACTTGGTCGAGGCCGCAAATTTGTATTTGCTACCTAAGAAATTTTGTATTTTCTGCAATTTTTTAGTGCAATATCCAATGTAACGAGATATATATTCTTAGATGTAGCTTCATCACTATAAGTCAATAACACAAATTTTTACCTTCTACTATATATATTGTTTCAACTACGAATATCAACAACATTTTCTTTACTATATGCAAATTTATCTTGCATCCTTGTCTACTTGACATATTTATACGATCATGCATGCGTGCTATGTCCTTGTATATATTAGAAATCATAATTTTGCTCATTGTTTCTCTTGTACTTAGTTTATGGTCTACATAGGTGTTTCTATAGTTGTGAATAGTGAACAAAGTTTCTCAATTGCTCAACTCTCGAGTCTCGAATTTTCCTAGTAGACATATGGGTCCGTCTATACTAACACCTCTCAAGTGTGAAACTGGGTAATTGACTAATTGGTATAACTTATTTGCACATTGATGGATGGGTCCTTCTGTACTGACACCTCTCAATTAAGTGTGAAATTGCGTTATTGGTATAACTTATTTGCGCATTGATGGATGGATCCTTCTATACTAACACATGTCAAGTACTCAAGTGTGAACCTTGGTATAACTAATTTGCACATTAATGGAGAGAATATTGACGTGACAGTTGCTCAATGCTCGGCTTCATGTTCTACTATAAGTACAAAAACAAATGTAATCATCGTGTGAGGAAAATAATGTAATACAAGAAAAGTTGGAGTAAAAAGTAACGAAGCGTGTTATATTTTATTGTTTAACTAGTTATAAGTCACGTGAAAGAAACGGTGTACTGCTGAATTATATATATTCTAGTATTCAGTTATTGTTTAACTAGTTACTAATGTACTGCTGAATTATATTCTCTTAAAGTATCAGCTTCCTCCTCCTTTAGCTTACTATTGAAAGATCTGCATCAACTTTTGTTCGGAAAATTTTCAACTTTTCTCTCCATGATGTTACTCTATCATATAGGTTTCCATTTTTTCAGCTTAGATTCTTCATATGGAAATTCAAAGCTTTAAGTTTTTTAACGAGCTTAAACATTGCACATCCTCTAACTTGCACTTCCCATTCCTTCTTAACAACCGGAAGAAATTCATGTAGTTATAACTAAGTAACTAGCCTTCGACAGAACAAAATCGGGAGACTAATTAATCAAGATGATTTTAATTTAGTGATATCTAATGGTCGCTAATGTCATTTCACTTGATAATTTCTTAGCTATGTTTACTAGTATAGAATTGTGCAAAGCAGCAACGAAACTGTAAGTTTTAGATGATAGTAAATCTTAAGTTGTATGTTAATAACAAAATCGTTATTAATTGTGGGTTTTTCGTTAGGCATTATTTTCTGCCTCTTATTTGTGTTTTTTCATTTTGCTTCGGCCTCTTGGAGTTCTTCGTGCTTTTCTTCTTTCTCTTGTATATATTGTTTTTCCCAGCTTTTTCTTGCTTGGTTCTTAATAACACCATTACTAAAAAAATGAACTATAAAATTAAAATGACTAAAATGAGTCGTATTCTATACTGTAACTACCTTTCACATGAAAGAAAAAAAAAGATTAAAGTTATAGAAAATAAATACTACGAGTATAATTGCAGGCTGTGTGTATCAGTTGTAAATTCGGGGTCAGCTGAGGCAGGCGTATGAGGCGTCGACATACAAGTTCGTTCAGTTGGCAGCCGTAGGAGGGCGAGCTCTTATCCAGGCTTGGATTTGGGCTCCCTTTACTTTTTTAAGGATATATACGAGTAATAAATCTTTAGAGAAAAAATGAATAATGTTGACAATGAACTGAACCTTAATAAAATTAAATGGTTCAAATGCTTGAGAAGAAAAAGCGAACGTAACATTACTCATCCACGAGTTCTTCCTTTCCTTTACGTTGATCAGTTGATTGATTACGGATAACTAATTTGAATACAAGTAATTTAAAGTGTAAACAGTGACTACAATAGTCTAATGATGTCTGCCGTGGCACATTATGATGGTTGTGGAAATGCCAGAAAGTCAAATATTTGGACGTGGACCAAAGAACTTGTGTCTTAATGGTATGTCATGTCGTATGTGAAACTCTCCAACCAAATGGTTGTGGATGCCATGTCATTATGTTTTTTTGTAAATTATTTTGACATAATAAAATTTGTTTTCGAAATTGTATATGACATAATAAAATTCGTTTTTAAATTTAGCATAATGCCATGTCATCTTCATTTTTTGAAATTCTGGATTAATTTTAAAAATTATGTTAGCGGCAAGATTCGAACCTAGGCCATTTAATTTAATCCTCATACAAAGGCTACAACCACTAGACCAAGCCAGTTATTGTATACATTTGCATAACCAAATTGATATACACCTACAATTCCGAAAACATTAAAAAAAACCCTAATATAATATGTGATATATCTTTTCATTCATTCGTATCTTCAGATATATCCCTAAACCCTAATATCGTTCATCCTTCTCTTAAAACCCTAATTCAACTGTGTTATTTTCCGGATTTTGTGTATGCATATGTTGTTTTTGTTTTTTCTCAGGTTTCTCATCTTCTTTGTTTTGGTTTAAATGTATATGTTTTTTTCTCAAAAACCCTAATTACATTGTGTGATTTGTGTATGCATATGTTGTTTTTATTTTTTTCAGGTTTCTCAAAGGTATATGTTTTTTTCTCAAAACCCTAATTACATTGTGTGATTTGTGTATGCATATGTTGTTTTTTTTCAGGTTTCTCATCTTCTTTGTTTTTGTTTAAAGGTATATGTTTTTTTCTCAAAAACCCTAATTACATTGTGTTATTTTTTTGATAAGCTGTGTTATTTTGGTTTTATTTAGTTCACAATCTCATATACGTATTATCTAAGGCTGTAACATTCCTTTATCTTCATGTACAGGAAGTTATAAAAAGCAAATGAGGGAGGTCAATACTTCTGGTATCGTACTATGTGTTCATGTATCATCTATCGAAAAAATATTCTATATTAATTTCACTTTGTATAACATTTGTAGGGCAGGACTGTTTTCGTCTGGGATGGCCAATGCGTAAGAACAACAAGAAAACAAACCAGAGGTACTTTTATTTCTTCTTGATGATTTTTTCACACTTGAGTCAATTTTTTAATTCTTTTTGTTAATTCCTGTTGATTAATAGCCTCAAAGTAGAACTTATAATGCTTAAAAAAGTCTCAGTATGTTTCTTTTTTAAATCTGATAAATGATGTGCTTTGTTTTTTGATATGTTTTTTTTTCCTTTTTGTCTCAATTTAGGAACGAGCCCTTAAATCTTTGGAAGGAATTGAGCCGCATATAAAATTAGTTACCCAACAGCAGCATATTGTATATATACGTATATATGTATATATACATGTATATGTATATATGTATATATATGTGTATATATATATATATATGTGTGTGTGTGTGTGTATATATATATATATATATATATATATATATATATATATATATATATATACGCGTTGGTTCTATTGAGAAGACTTTAGATTGAGAAGAAATCAAAGCCATTGAAACTTTTTAATTTTAATGTTTTATAAATAATATTTATTAAAGTGAAAAGGGTATAAAAGTAAATGAACCCTTTAGAAATTAATTGAAAATTAATGGCTCCTACAATTATGGTTTAAAGTTTTGAATTTTTAAAACCTAAAGTTGGGGTTTTTTTTTCAGTTACACGAACCCATGTTTTTTTTGAACCAATCATATCACTTTCAATGGAATAGTAAATCCAAATAAATTTTTTGGATGCCATGAGGACTCAAGGTGGACTGTACAAAGGAGGTAGTTCGATTAATGGAGGGTGCATGAGACTATCCACCAAAGTCGTGCATTCAGTATTGTGCAATTGTGTCTTGAGTTAGTAGTGGAAAGTAAAACATACTTAAGCATATATTGTTAGTAGTTCCTAAATCAACATATTGTGTTTTAAAAACTAAGTACGATAATCATGACAAAACCCTAACCCAACCCATGGCGATTTCTGACGATCTCTGATCTGCCAATCGTCTTCTTTTCTGTTTTCAAAATTCTTTCAAACCCTAGTTTTCCCTTCAAGCCCTAGTTTTTTAAAATAATTTTAAATTAATTTCTAAACCCTAATTTTCTTCAAGGTGTTTTCTTATTCGTTTTCGATGGGAGAAGGTGATTGGAAGGTGGTTTCAAGGAAGAAAAAAGGTTCAGTGTTTCAAAGGCTCCAATTTCCACAATAAAAAACGTCTTTGGTGGATGATTTAGCGAAGATTTCTCTTACTGTGTATGTCTCAAATTTTCCTTCTCATCTTACGATGCGCGAACTTTGGAATATATGTGGTAAGCAGGGAACTCTTGTGGATGTCTTTATTGCTAATCGCAAAAATAATAAGGGGCAAATGTTTGCTTTTTGTCGTTATATCAAGGTGTCTGATGTGGAAATCCTAATCAATTTACTTTCTAATGTGTGGATTGGGAAATTACGTCTCCATGCTATTGTGGCTAGGTTTGAGAGGAAGATGAATGGGAATTCTTCCCATGGTGTGAAGATGGTATCTAGGAATTCTGCCCACTTAGGTGGTAAGGTTGATTCTTAGGGTGTTAAAAATGGTCATTCTGGTTCGTATTCAAACAAGGCCACTTCGTATGCAAATGTTGCCAAATCTTATATGAGTGGATGAGGTAGGGCTTTTGATAGAGATCAAGAGGTTAAAGGAGGTATGGAAACTGAAAGAGACCAAGAGGTTAAAGGATGTATTAATACTCGGATTACTCTAACACATGACATTTCTAATGATTTTCCTTTGGCGTTACTTGGATGTTACAAAGACTTTCGCTCAATTGCGAACACTCGTTTTATATGTCGAAGTGAAGGTTTCTTGGAAGTGGAGTTTAAATACTTAGGGGGTTTATGGGTTCTTTTTGAATTCAAATCGTTGGATGCAAAGGAAAAATCTCTATATCATAAAGGAATTGCAGCATGGTTCTCTTCTCTGAAAGCATGGCACGATGACTTTGTGGTGGAGGAACGTCTTATATGGATTGAAATTGAAGGTGTTCCTCTTCGTGCTTGGTCTGATAAAACCTTCAATAAAATATGTAGCAAATGGGGAGAGATGCTCTTCATAGATGATTCCGATGGGTGTAATAGACTTAGCAAAAGAATATGTATTAAGTCCTCCCATGCATTGTTGGTTTTTGCTACTAGTATGGTATCCGTAAATGATGTTACCTATGTCGTTCGGGTTTGAGAGCTTTGTAGCTGGACGCCTAATTTTGAGGGTGATGATTTAGAAAGTGTTGAAGAAGGCTCATTGGGTGGGAATGACGAGTAGGAGGAGAAGACTGTTGATGATAATGACGCAAAATAGGTGCCTAATCTAGCGGATAACACTGATAAAGATCAAAACAATGATGCCATTTAACATGAAATCCAGGAGGACGAAATTCAGATTCAAGAAAACACTCATAAAGGTGTACATGAAAAGGCGGGTGATAGTGAGGCATCTCGTGACAGTGATCCATTTTAGTTGGCTTCTCTCATTAACAAGAAATGTGGTAAGGTAGGGATGAGCACGGTACCGGTCCCGTACCGGTACCGTACCGAATTAGTGGTCCCGATTTTTTTTACTCGAATCATGGTACCGGTCCCATACCGTATACCGGGATTCGGTACCGTTTCGGTACGGAACCGGTACGGTTCCGGTTCGGTACTGGGATTCGGGTCTATATGCTCATCCCTATGGTAAGGTTACTGATCCAAAGTGTTTTGCAACTCCTGAATTTCCACCAGGATATTCACCAAAGTCTCTAAGAGATCAACAAGTTTCAGAGTCCTTTCATAAATTATCAAATGGCGATTCACACAAACAATCTGGTTTCTCTTTGATTCAACGATTAGAAGAAACTATGAAGGTTGGCATGGCTTTGGGTCTCAACATGGAAGGATGCAAAAACACTCTTGCTTCTTTACTTGCTGATAATGGAGAATACATTGTGAATAAATGAATTATCTATCAATAAATGTTCAAGGTTTCAGAGACCTCAATAAAAGGAGATGGGTTCGTGATTTGTGTAATAGGTATAAGGTTAATTTTTTAGGTCTTCAGGAGACTAAATTATTACATATTGATTTATAGATGCTTTGTCAGGTTTAGGGTAATACTCACTTTGACTTTGCTTCCACTTTTGCTAGAGGCAAGTCGGGTGGCATAATATGTCTATGGAATAGTTTGGTATTTCAAAAATCTAATATTCTATGTAATGAAAATTATGTGTTCGTCGATGGTCTTTGGATTCCAAATGATGTTCATATTAGGTGGATTGTGGTGTATGCTTCTCAAAATTTATCTAGCAAGATTGCCTTATGGTCTTCGTTAGCTATCTTGATAGCTAATTGGGATGGCATCTTAGTCGTGATGGGAGATTTTAATGAAGTGCGAGAGGCTGGGGAAAGATTTGGTTCAATTTTCAACAAGAAGCAAGCTGAGTTTTTTAATGAGTTTATTGTTAATGCATCTCTTGTAGATATTCCACTTGGAGGTTTCAATTTCACTTGGACTGACATGTGGGGTACCAAGATGAGCAAGCTAGACTGGTTTATGATCTCTGAAAGCTTTTATGAAGTATTTCCTCATACTACAGGTGTTGTTTTAGAGAAAGGTATTCTTGATCATCGTCCTATTCTTCTTAAAGAGTCTAATACGGATTATGGTCCTACTCCCTTTCGCTTCTTTCATTCTTGGTTAGAGATGGATGGTTTTCATGATTTGGTTACTGATACTTGGAATAATGACGGCATTGTTGAGGTCAATGGTTTGATCTCGTTTAAGAAAAAGCTCTAGAATCTCAAATGAGCTATTCAGGAGTAGGTTGCTTCGAAAAGATCAGCCACCATAATATAAAGAAAGACCTTCATGATCTGCTCTCTTCCATTGACGCCAAGGTTGATCAAGGTTGTGCTAGTGAGGAGGATTTCAAAATTTGTTCTGATTACTTTATTCGTTTGGGTGATATAGCACGAATGGAGGCTAAATATTTAGTTTAAAAGGCCAAAATTAAGTGGGCTATAGAAGGTGATGAGAACACTAAATTTTTTCATGGATCCTTAAAGGTTAAACGACGTCAGCTCACTATTAGAGGCATTCTAAAGGATGGTGAGTAGATTGAAGATCCCGTTCAAGTTAAAGATGAATTCCTGGTGCATTTCAGTAATCGTTTCAAACTTTCAATTGGGATGCCCCCTTCTTTGGAAGTGGATCTGATCAATCATCTCTTCTCTAGCCAAAGTGAATTCCTAGAGCAACAAGTTTCTTGTGAAGAAATAAAGAGAGCCGTGTGGGACTGTAGGGGTGATCGTGCGCCGGGTCCAGATGGGTTCACGTTTAAATTCTTTACTACATTTTGGGATCTTATAGAAGATGATGTGGTTCGCTTTGTTTATGAGTTCTTCCTATCAGGTAGTTTTCCTAAAGGTTGTAACTCGTCATTTATTTCCTTGATCCCAAAAGCGTCCAATGCTAAATTTGTTACTGATTTTCATCCTATTAGTCTAATATGATGCCAATACAAAATTATGGCAAGATTCTAGATAATAAGCTTTGTACGGTGATTGGAAGTTGTATTAGTCCGGAACAATGGGCTTTCATCAAGGGTATAAATATTCTTGACGATCCTTTTATCCTAAATGAAGTTATGGAGTGGTATCGTAAACGTAGGAAAGAGCTCTTGATTTTCAAAGTCGATTTTGAGAAAGCTTTTGATTCTTTGAGATGGGACTTTCTAGATTTGGTTATGGAAAAGCTTGGTTTTGGTCTTGATGCGTAAAATTGTTTTAATTAAATATATGCCAAGTTTTAAATTTATAAAACTCGTCTACCGATACACGCACTAACGGGCAGAGAACCCGGTCGTATATAGTGCAGTAGTTTGGTAAATCCGAGGTCGTCCCAAGAGCTAAGGTTTACTAGTTTTAGTTTGATTATGTCACGTTTGAAAATAGTTTTTAAGTTGATTTTAATATCTAAAGAAAAGTAAATGCAATAAGGTAATTTGATAAAAGAAATCAGGGAGAAAAAGGTACTAGCCTAACCATTTCGTTACTCATGCTATGGTTATATTTTCTTGTGCAATGTTCAATTATAAGTTCCATTAGTGGTTCTAATATCGACAGAGCCGAATTGACATTTGAGGTCTGTCCTATACTTACTCTGCGATCCCACATTCCCCTACGATCATACGAGCAGGGCATCCAAGTTTGTAGTGGTTAAACCCCAACTATCCTTAAGACCAATCTATAATCTAAGAACGAAAGTAAAGAAAGATATTAGTCACATTCATGTCATCTGGTGTGTTTGAGCGCTTCAACTGAATTGATTTGTATCGCTAGATTAAGCTAGCGGATGATACAACTTGAGTGTGTTATTGTTCTAGGTGTCCACTAGTACATTTATTGTATGTGAGATAGGCGCTCATCTGACACGTGATCCCAACATTGTGCGACGCACGCGATAAAACCTTTTGGACACAGTTGCTCTCTTATCATCAGCAAAGTGGCTGATAGACTCCGAAAGTTTCTTGTTGGTCGAGTCTTAGATATATACTCGTGTCGCATCACACTAATATCCTTAAGACCAACTATAATCTAAACCAATTATTAACACCCATCTGAAGAGTTCCATCAGGCCTTTGCTACTTGATAAAGATAGGCTATCAGAGATGGATCAAGTTGTACTGGCTCAGCGATAATGTTATGTGGGTCATAAGTGTACTCTCGATCTCTGACGTAGTGCGCTCAACTCATGCTGTCTATGGTTCAATCGCTGTTTGCTTCCCGCGAGAATACGTCCCATTGCGCAATGCACTAGGTGTGACTAAAGGTCGCTAATGGTTTCGTGAAATCAGTCATATGACTTGAATACTATCAGCTTGTCTGTGTATGCCCACCACTTTTCGCGTCGTAGAACCAAAGAGATACGACTTTGCACTATAGTTAGCTCAGCACCAATCAAGAATGCCCAAGGAATTCCAAGAATTCTTGTTATACATTTATTCCAACTCTCAATCCTCTTTTCGAGATTCATCGATATTGAATCAATTGAACGCACTTCTAACACCTGTTCCACTTTTGGAAGACCTTGGGTTATATCACCAGATCTGGATTTTTCATATATAAATGTAACTAATGTATCTCCTTCGTAAAGGATTTCCCCATAATGTCCATGAACAGTTGCTCCTGGAGTAGCCAAATAAGGCTTAGCCGATCGTATTACCACAGAGTCAACTTGAAGAATTAGAACTTGACCCGATTTTAAATGCGGTCCTTTTTTGGCTATACATACATTTTCACAAAGAAACTGCCCAAGACTAACGATTGTAGATGTCTCTTCACAATAATTGTAATGGAGAAAATACCAATTCAAATTCAATGGATTCAAAATGATGTTACTGCACGAATAGGGATTATAAATTTTACCATTTTCATCCAGTAAATAATATTGAAGTATTTGAAAAATCTGTTTGAAATTATCAAGTTGCAAATAGTTAGTTACCAAGATCTGATTATGGGTTATTAAATGGGAAAATAAATCAAAATTATAAATTGGAAAGCCTGTTCCTAAGGGGCCCAACGAATTCCTAATTGGAATGAGCAGGTCCTTTTTGATTGATTCTTTTATCACATTGGTTGATTTTACATCGTTGAATGGGCCTATTCGAGAACAATTAGACGATGACAAAATTATCAAAGATTGAGATTCCTTATTTCGATTCAATAACGTATGAATAGTTCCTTGATTTGGATTAAGGGATTCTTGAATCCTTGGCTTGGAATAGGAATAAATGGAAGAAAACGGATTGACATTAGCGCGATCTGATCCATTCTCAGAGATGAATCCTGAACCCGACGGATCGTTTCTTTTTCCGGTATATGCAATAGGTGACTTCGCTAAGTCGATTCTTAGAAAATCTCTAATCAAACCATTTGTCCTTATTTCAACAAAGGAAGCACAGGCCTTTTCGATCTTTTTGTCTTGGTCCCAGTTCAGCACTAAACAAGTCCGAACTAATTGAATATTTGTGTCCCAAATTTCAAGAATTGGGTCGTAATAAAGGATATAATTGACAACTCGAAGTTGTAGATTATCACTTTCCTGCAAGAGATCCGGCGGGAAAAGTCTTCCTAAATTTATACCATCTGTTTTTTTATATGGGACTACAGGTTGAACCAAAACAAAATAATTTTTTTCATACCTGGAAAGTTTCATTCGTTGGATATAGAGCCAATTTTTCAATTTTTTGTATTCTTTGGAATTCTGTTTTCCCCCTCCTGGTGGTATCAATCGGAATGCCTTATTTGTCTTTCCAGGAAAATGGATATCTCCAGAAAAGATTATCAGTTTAATTTTTTCTGCTTTTTTCTTCACTCGGACCAATCCGCCTACCCGACTTCTTCTATTTAAAGTTATTTGTGTATCTACCCCAATAATACTATTGTGCCGTACCATTATGGAAGAAGATTCGGCCAAAATGTGGACTTCCACGGGAATAAAAAAAAATGGATTTACTTCCTTTTGGTATTTTGGCCAAAGTACATTGACTCCTCGATATTCAATCAAATCCTCTTCGTTGACAATTGAATTAAGTTCTCTAGTCTCATATTTAGTAAGTCCCGAGCTCTTTCTTATATATCGAGGATCATCAAAATAAGCAAGAATACTATTTCTACGGAGAATACCATTTCTGGGGATTTCAATTGAGATACCCGAAGAAGGTATGAGTGGGTTCTCGCCTTCTGGAATCGATTCGAGTGGGATGATGACTCTATTTCTTCGCCTCTTTGCCAATAAATCAGAATTCCCCTCGAGAATGGACGGATATCTGAGATTCCAACGATCAGTACATGTCATTCGATTAAGTTCTGAATAATCAGGAATCCTATCTCCTTTTTGATTTTTACCAGAAAAATACGAACTAAAAAATTTGTGTCTAACTTGATTATTAGTTACTGAGGGGTTAGAAATATATCTTCGCTTAACAGAAAGAGAATAAGCGTTTATTTGATCTTGATCCTTATGGATCGAACAGGGGCCTGGACTGGATCTCCAGGGCTCCCCTAATAATATCCATAAATGGCTTGTTTTTGGTAAGAGATGAATATTACCATATGTAAATTCCGGTGCATGGTACACATCAGTATTCCAGTGCATTTCGCCCTCTGAGTCAGAATAAATATGTTTTCGAACTTTCTCTTTCAAATTCAAAGTGGATGTTCTCGCGCGAATCTCAGCAATGACTTGTTCTGATTCTACATATTGATCGTTTTGAACTAAAAGAAAACTTTTGGGCGGAATACACACATTGTGTATAATATCTTCACTCTCAATAGTTACATACAAGTCTCTAGAACATAGAAAAGCAGGATGTCCATGACGTGTACGTGTCGGATGAACCAAATCCTCGTTGAATTTTATTTTTCCATTAGAAGGGGCTCGCACATGTTCTGCAGTACCCCCTGTGAATACTCCGCCGGTATGAAAAGTTCTTAATGTTAATTGAGTGCCCGGTTCTCCAATAGATTGACCTGCAATAATACCTACAGCTTCTCCCAATTCGACCAGGTCGTCATGAGCCGGACTTCGGCCATAACATAATTGACAAATCCAAGACGTACTCCTACAAGTAAAGGGAGTTCGAATAGAGATTGGTTGTGCTCTAAAAGTTATGAATCTATTGACAAGTCCAACTCCAATATCTTGATTTCTAGTAGCAATGCATCGCGAACCTATATATATATCATCTGCTAATACACGCCCAATTAATGTTTGGATAAAAATCCTGTCCGCCATCATTCCATTTCGAGGACTTACCGAAATACCTCGGACAGTGCCGCAATCTGTTCGACGTACAACAATGTGTTGAACTACTTCAACAAGTCTGCGCGTGAGATATCCTGCATCTGATGTTCGGATAGCGGTATCCACAACTCCTTTACGGGCTCCGTAACACGAAATAATATATTCTGTTAAAGAGAGTCCTTCGCGTAAATTGCTTTGAATGGGTAAATCAATCATTTGCCCTTGGGGATCCGACATTAATCCTCTCATACCTACTAATTGATGTACCTGAGATGCATTTCCTCTGGCTCCCGAAAAAGACATTATATGGACTGGATTAAAAGGATCGGTCATCCGAAAATTAGGATTCATTTCTTGTCGCAAATATTCACTTGTGGCATACCAGATCTCGATCGATTGACGTAATTTTTCTACCGCGTGTACATTCCCATAATGATGGTGTTTTTCCAAAATAAAACTTTGTTGTTCAGCGTCTTGAACTAGCCATCTTTTAGAAGGTATTGTTAAAAGATCATCAATTCCTAATGAAATAGATGCGGCGGTAGCTTGTCGGAAACCCAGAGTCTTTACTTGATACAGGATATGTGATGTATATCCTATTTCATAGTGATCAATAAATCGACTAATAAGTCGTTTCATGGCAGTTCCGTCTATCATTTTATTGTGAAAGACCTGAGTGGGCTGTTCTGCCATCAGTACCTTCATATTGCGCTGAGTAAGCCATTTATGGATATTATTAGGGGAGCCCTGGAGATCCAGTCCAGGCCCCTGTTCGATCCATAAGGATCAAGATCAAATAAACGCTTATTCTCTTTCTGTTAAGCGAAGATATATTTCTAACCCCTCAGTAACTAATAATCAAGTTAGACACAAATTTTTTAGTTCGTATTTTTCTGGTAAAAATAAAAAAGGAGATCAAATAAGAATAGTTTCTTTTGTTGGTGTTCCAGTAAGATGGAATGGAATCCGGTTCCCATATTTATTTCTTAGTTCTTATCAATTCCTGTAATGTAAAAAAGAACTATTTTAATAGTGAATTTTTTTGAATAGAATGATTAACGATAATGAATATGTTTTTATGTTATTTTGTACTGTAGAATTCTTTTCCTTGTGGGATCATTTTCCCGCGAGAAGTAATGAGAACAATGATATAATGGATTCCTACCTATGTCTAGATCCCGGATAAATGGAAATTTTATTGATAAAACCTTTACAATTGTAGCCGATATCTTATTACGAATAATTCCGACAACTTCAGGAGAAAAAGAGGCATTTACCTATTACAGAGATGGTGCGATTTGATTTTTTTATTACTCGTAAACCTCTACCATATCTGTACAAATGGAATAGCATATTTATACAGAATGGTAAAGGGGCCGTCTATGATCATCAATCATAGAAATGAAATAAAGAGATATTTTAATCCTAACCAACTCGATCTTGTCGCCCCTGGCAACAAACATGCATGAACCATTTCACGAAGTATGTGTCCGGATAGTCCAAAGTCTCGATAGTTAGCTCTTGGCCTTCCGGTTGAAAAACAACATAGATGAATTTACAAAAAGAATTTAATTCTGTAAATAGAAAACTTAACATTGCTATCACACGAATCAAAAAGCCTTACGGAAACCCTAATATTCTTGCAGAATTTATAGCCGGCCAATTAAAAAATAGAGTTTCTTTTCGCAAAGCAATGAAAAAGGCTATAGAATTAACTGAACAAGCAGATACAAAAGGAATTCAAGTGCAAATTGCAGGACGTATTGACGGAAAAGAAATTGCGCGTGTTGAATGGATCAGAGAGGGTAGGGTTCCACTACAAACCATTCGAGCTAAAATTGATTATTGTTCCTATACAGTTCGAACAATCTATGGGGTATTAGGCATCAAAATTTGGATATTTATAGACGGGGAATAATAAAATAAACCTTTATTTCCCTTTGCATTCTATCCGGCGATGGAACAAAAAGAGAAATTCATTTCTTATTTTTATTTTCTCTTCAATAAAAAAATGAACAAACAATTATAATTCTATAGGGTTTAATAAAAATTAAATTAATCTTTTGATAAAATTGCTATGCTTAGTGTGTGACTCGTTGGTTTTTTGAGGGTTAGTAACCAGCCCCATAGTATAAACAAATAACTATCGAAGTAATAACCAACTCATCCCTTCGTATTATCCGGATCCAAAGAACCAGTCAAGATATGATATATTGTTCATATTGTTGTAGCAACTGAAATACTTTTTCATTAAAAAATCTGTGTCAATTCAATAGAAATAAAAAAGAAAGGGTATGGATAAATGGAAGGATGAAAGAAAGAAAGAAAAAGAATATTGATGATATAAAATTCCAATATGTAAGGTCTATGAGTCATCTCATAAAAAATCTGTGTAATAAAGCATCAATAAGGATTCATCATTAAAAGGATCTGCTCATCGAACAAAAAATAAAGAGCTTCGAGCCAATAAAGACTAAGAATATTGACTCAAGAACTAATAGCTCCATTGTAGAATTCAGACCTAACCATTAAGTAAGAAGGGATGGGAACGATGGAACCTGTGAACTCAAAAGATTCTAGTGAAAATGAATTCGAATGATTCATTGATCGGGATGGCGGAACCGACCAGAAACCAATTAATCTATTCGGAAAAGTTATGAACTAATGATAGAACTGAAATAGAAATTGAAAGAGTAAATATTCGCCCGCGAAAACTTTATTTTCTTGGATTGCTAAATTAGGGTCAATCCAATACGATAAAGAGTAAAACAAAAGAAAGATTCCTTTTAACATTCTAAATCTAAAATCTAAAATAGATAAATATAAGAAAAAATAGTTATTTAATATATTTAGTTTCTATTATCTATACTATACAAACAAGATATACAAATTAATAATGGATTTGATCTAGATTAAATGAAATCCATGAGTCAGCAGATTACTTATTAAATACATGTATATCTAAATTATATTATATCTGAATTGAATTCTAAATCTTTAATTTGAATTTATTTTTATTCGCGAGGAGCTGGATGAGAAGAAACTCTCACGTCCAGTTCTGTAGTAGAGATGGAATTCAAAACAAACCATCAACTATAACCCCAAAAGAACCAGATTCCGTAAACAACATAGAGGAAGAATGAAGGGAATATCTTATCGAGGTAATACTATTTGTTTTGGTAAATACGCTCTTCAGGCACTTGAACCCGCTTGGATCACATCTAGGCAAATAGAAGCAGGTCGACGAGCAATGACACGAAATGCACGTCGCGGTGGAAAAATATGGGTTCGTATATTTCCAGATAAACCAGTTACAGTAAGACCCGCAGAAACACGTATGGGTTCAGGTAAAGGCTCTCCCGAATATTGGGTAGCTGTTGTTAAGCCTGGTCGAATTCTTTATGAAATGGGTGGAGTAACAGAAAATATAGCCCGAAGGGCTATTTCAATAGCAGCGTCCAAAATGCCTATACGAGCTCAATTTATCATTTCGGGCTAAAAAAGAAATAGGCCTTAATTAAAAATAGCAGATGCAGGTTTCTTTTTTTGGACAAATAATATTTCTTTTTTTCTTTGACCCTTGTATTGTAAAAACAGATAAAAAAAAAATGATATGATTCAACCTCAGACCCATTTGAATGTAGCAGATAACAGCGGGGCTCGAGAATTGATGTGTATTCGAATCATAGGAGCTAGCAATCGTCGATATGCTCATATTGGTGACGTTATTGTTGCTGTGATCAAAGACGCAGTTCCAAACATGCCTCTACAAAGATCAGAAGTGGTCAGAGCTGTAATTGTACGTACTCGTAAAGAACTTAAACGTGACAACGGTATGATAATACGATATGATGACAATGCTGCAGTTGTGATTGATCAAGAAGGAAATCCAAAAGGAACTCGAGTTTTTGGTGCGATTGCCCGAGAATTGAGACAGTTCAATTTTACTAAAATAGTTTCATTAGCTCCCGAGGTATTATAAAATGAGACCACGATATGGTTATAGTAGGGTATTTAAAAGAAATAGATTAAGATTCATTTAGTAGATTTTGTCTCACGTATATACCTTTCAAAATTCATATTCATAAACAAATACGAAAAAAAAAAAAGAAAAACATGTTGATTATATCCAAATTTGGAGGCACCAATAATTTTAATTAATCATGGGTAGTGATACTATTGCTGACATAATAACCTCTATACGAAATGCCGATATGTATAGAAAAAGCGTGGTTCGAGTAGCATCTACTAATATCAGCGAAAGTATTGTGAAAATACTTTTACGAGAGGGTTTTATCGAAAACGTGAGAAAACATCGAGAAAACAACAAATATTTTTTGGTTTTAACCCTACGACATAGAAGGAATAGGAAAAGCGCTTATAGAAATCTTTTAAATTTAAAACGGATCAGTCGGCCGGGTCTACGAATCTATTCTAACTATCAAAGAATTCCTAGAATTTTAGGTGGGATGGGTGTTGTAATTCTTTCTACATCTCGGGGTATAATGACAGACCGAGAGGCTCGACTAGAAAGAATAGGCGGAGAAATTTTGTGTTATATATGGTAATCTTTCTAATATCCAAATTGAATATGAAACTTCTTATTTGTGAAAAACAAAAGAGAAGTGGGTTGTCTAATAGGGTTCTTCCTCCACTAGTTAATACTTCAAGGGGGTTTTGCCTGGAATGAAAGAACAAAAATGGATTCATGAAGGTTTAATTACTGAATCGCTTCCCAACGGTATGTTCCGGGTTCGTTTAGATAATGAAGATATGATTCTAGGTTATGTTTCAGGAAAGATCCGACGTAGTTTTATACGGATACTGCCAGGCGATAGAGTCAAAATTGAAGTAAGTCGGTATGATTCAACCAGAGGTCGTATAATTTATCGACTCCGCAACAAAGATTCGAAAGATTAGGTGTTTCCCTATTTATTTCGTAGGAATACCATTAAAAATTGAAAATTTCAAGAAACTTATTTTCTTCCAAGAAGTAGATTCAAAATTAAAGTAAGGAGTGGCAAATATGAAAATAAGAGCTTCCGTTCGTAAAATTTGTGAAAAGTGTCGACTAATACGTCGTAGGGGACGAATTATCGTAATTTGTTCTAACCCAAGACATAAACAAAGACAAGGATAATAAGAGACCTGATATACAAATAGGGAATCTGTTTTGACATGAAATGGATATATCCATATATCTCTGACTCAAATTTATGAGATGATAAAATATGGCAAAAGCTATACCGAAAAAGGGTTCACGTGGACGTATTGGTTCACGTAAGAGTACACGTAAAATACCAAAGGGGGTTATTCATATTCAAGCAAGTTTCAATAATACCATTGTGACTGTTACAGATGTACGGGGGCGGGTGGTTTCTTGGTCCTCTGCCGGTACTTGTGGCTTCCGAGGTACAAGAAGAGGGACGCCATTTGCTGCTCAAACCGCAGCGGCAAATGCTATTCGTGCAGTAGTAGATCAAGGTATGCAACGAGCAGAAGTCATGATTAAAGGTCCCGGTCTCGGAAGAGACGCAGCATTACGAGCTATTCGCAGAAGTGGTATACTATTAACTTTCGTACGGGATGTAACTCCTATGCCACATAATGGCTGTAGACCCCCGAAAAAAAGACGTGTATAGAAAAAAAATGGAAGATATTTCAATAGCAAGAGAAACAAGAGAAATAAATGATTCAATGATCTGATCAAATAAAATAATATTATTATGGTTCGAGAGAAAATAACAGTATCTACTCGGACACTCCAGTGGAAGTGTGTTGAATCAGCAGCAGACAGTAAGCGTCTTTTTTATGGGCGCTTTATTCTGTCTCCGCTTATGAAAGGTCAAGCAGACACAATAGGCATTGCGATGCGAAGAGCTTTGCTTGGAGAAATCGAAGGAACATGTATCACACGCGCAAAATTTGAGAAAATATCACACGAATATTCTACCATAATGGGTATTCAAGAATCGGTACATGAAATTTTAATGAATTTGAAAGAAATCGTATTGAGAAGTAATCTCTATGGAACTTGTGAGGCGTCTATTTGTGTCAGGGGCCCTGGATATGTAACTGCTCAAGATATCATCTTACCGCCTTATGTAGAAATCGTCGATAATACACAACATATAGCTACCTTGACAGAACCCATTGAGTTGGTTATTGGATTACAAATAGAGAAGAATCGCGGATATCTTATAAAAGCGCCAAATACCTTTCAAGATGGAAGTTATCCTATAGATCCTGTATTCATGCCTGTTCGAAATGCGAATCATAGTATTCATTCTTATGAAAATGGTAACAAAGAGATACTATTTCTCGAAATATGGACAAATGGAAGTTTAACTCCTAAAGAAGCACTTCACGAAGCCTCCCGGAATTTGATTGATTTATTGATTCCCTTTTTACATACCAAAGAAGAAAATTTAAATTTAGAGGACAATCAACACATGATTCCTTTACCCCCTTTTACCTTTTATGATAAATTGGCTAAACTAACAAAAAATAAAAAAAAAATGGCGTTGAAATCGATTTTTATTGACCAATCAGAATTGCCTCCCAGGATCTATAATTGCCTCAAAAGATCCAATATATATACACTGTTGGACCTTTTGAATAACAGCCAAGAAGATCTTATGAAAATGGAGCATTTTCACATAGAAGATGTCAAACAAATTTTAGGAATTCTAGAAAAAAATTTCGTAATCGATTTACCGAAAAATAAGTTTTAAATCCATTGGATTTTTTCATCTTTTTTTTTAGAAAAAGGCCAAAACATAAGTTTTGAATCTTTAGGACAATTTAGATATTAGGAATCGGCATAGATTCATAATTTAATTGACATAATTTAATTGAATAGATGTATCTAGGGAGAATTCACTTTGAAGCGACTGCTCCCTAGATACATACGTCATGATATTTTATTTCACAATTGAATCAATTTAAAAAAGACCTAAAGTTAGGGATTTATCAATAGGTAATGTTGCACCAATACCCAACCAAAGGGCCACTGCGGTACCAATCAAAAATACGGTTGTCGCTACTGGACGACGAAATGGATTTTGGAATTTATTAACATTCTCTAAAAAAGGTACCGTTAATAATCCCGCGGGTACTGAAACCATTAAAAGAACACCCAATAATTTGTTAGGTACTGTACGAAGTATTTGAAATACCGGAAAGAAATACCATTCAGGTAAGATTTCCAAAGGAGTTGCAAATGGATCTGCCGGTTCACCAATCATTGATGGTTCTAGAACCGCTAAGCCTACGTTACATGCAATAGTACCTAGAATTACTACCGGAAAAATATATAAAAGATCGTTGGGCCATGCGGGCTCCCCGTAATAATTATGACCCATACCTTTAGCCAATTTAGCCCTTAATACAGGATCATTCAAGTCAGGTTTTTTTGTTATTGGGATAGGTGAATTCTTATAGATCCACCCCCCCGAGGAACCGGACATGATAATTTTTCATCATCCGGCTTGAGCAAGAATAAAAAGAACCAAATGAACCCATATAAAATATATGTCATCTAGACCCCGCATATAAATTGAAGAATACTAGTAATCTTAAGATCAAACCAAGAACAAGAGTGAGATGTGGGTTGTGATGTTAGAGAGAGATTGGATAGAAAATGGATGAATGTAATAATGAAATGTAGTAAAATGGAACAACCAACCCTCTCAAAGACTAGGAGAGGGAATATATATAGCCTATTGAGGCTGGCCATGGGCTTAGTTCTAACATTTCTCATTTTCGTGTCATTATACGACTCCATTAATGATCACTATTTATTTTAGTCTGATACGCGTTTACTTTTAATATTTACCTTTGAGCTAAATCGCGTAGACTAAAAATAATCTATGAATGTAAACGGTCACCAAATAAATTAAGGTTTACATCAACCAAGTAAGAAATAATTATTAAGAAGATAATTACGTACTTTGCGTATTTTATTTTTATTGGCCACGTAAAAGGGTTACGTTTCGCGATAAAATACATTTGGACGCACCCCGGAAATACCTAGACTACCTAGACTCAAACCAATACCCGTATTAAACGCATAGACACAAAAATGTCTTGCGTTAATATCACTTGGTTTCCGAAATTGGACAAGTAAACCATAAACAAATCGTCCCATGTGGATTTATTTACTAGCAAAAACCCCTAATGATCTTTAAAGGTACATGTACTAATCCTAGGTAATTAATTTGTGTCCTAATGGTCCCCTAATGATCCTTGACACATTGGGTAATAACCCATTTCTTTCCTTTGGACCTCCTTGTGCCGCGACTAGCAAGAAAAGAACACAACAATCAAAAGACTCCATATCCTAGCAAATCTTGTACATCACCTATGTAATTAAAGCTTATACTTATGGTGGTTTAGCAAAAACCATGAGTGATTAACTAGAAGCCCTAAAACCGCCCCTCCTAGCTCGGTTTGGTTTGTCTATATGACTAGAGAATGTAACTAGCTTATGGCCTATAAATACTCACTTAGTCTCACCATTTAACACTCTTGTTAACTCACACACACCTTAAACCCTTCTCTAACTCATAAACACTTAAACATTCACTCTCTCTTTGTGTTCGGGTCTCAAACCGCCAACAAACATCCACAAGGGGGTATACGCACTACGGGTTAGCGGTTTACACGTCCACTCCTAAATCTCTCGAGCTCTAGGACCTTTTGTAAGTCATAACAACCCTTTACGCTTCATAATATCTTTTCCTTGATTTCTTAGTCAATAAGTCGCGTATATATTTAGTGTGCTAGCGTGAGTTCGCAAATAATAAATAACATGTGTGTTATACGCAAAGGATATTGCGTATAACGACGGGTGTAGTGCTAAATATAGAGGACCAAGCGACGTGACCTAGTAACGAACGAGGGTTGGGAAAACGTTCGAATATAAGGAAACCCCCACGTAAACTATGGTTGTAATCACGACATGGGGGTGTGGAAACATATATTCGACGTTAATGAACGATTGCATGTCACGGGTCGCGATTAGAAAATGTTAAACACATTCATTTTGGTGCTAGACGATTTAACGAAACCATATAACACACTAATAAACCATTCGGGCCATTAATGGACTCGTAGCTTATTACCGTGAGCCCAACGCGAGCCCATGAGCCATAATAAGCCTAAATAGCTTATTAATGAGCTTACGCGGCTTAATGAGCTTAATATGAACTAAGAACCTTAATGGACCCTTTGGCATGCATCGTTAAGCCCAACGAACCTAAGTGGGCCATCTAGCCCATTACCGAGTCCACAAAATAAGCCATACGCCACGAATAAGCTCCCACAGCTTATTCGAGAGCTTAAGCAACCGATAAGCCTTCTAAAAATCCTAGAAAGGTCATTGGACCCAAGGGGATTAAGGCCAAACCCCTAGAACCCATTCGGGTTACTATCGGGCCCAATAGGCCCAACGGTGAGCTTATTAGCTTATCGAATAAGCTAAATAAGCAACCGACCTCCAAAGTGCTTATTAGACCTAAATGAGCTTAACGGACCCTAATGGACCCAACAAGACCCTTTAAAAACCTTACCGGGCCTTAACAGGCCCAAGACCGGCCCAACAGAAATGGTCTTAGCTTATTAGCTTATTGCGAATAAGCTGAAAAAGAAAACAGTTTGTTCGGCTTAAATACAAGTTGGAAAAGCACTAGGAAAAGTCTAAAAACTCTAAACACCCTTATCGGGTTAAGTTATTGGGCCCATAAGCCCAATAAGCTCGAAATAAGCTTCAATAAGCTCACCGAGCTTATTTTAAGCCTAACA
>BQNB010057193.1:0-38326 GCA_026074375.1 Tanacetum coccineum | reverse complement strand
CATAAAGAAAAGAGTTATAAAACTTAATTGTCATAAAACAAATATAGACTCATAACCCTTTTGATTTCACATCGTCCTCGCAAGGTAATCATTAAGGAAAGTGTTATGATCCTTAATTCCCATATGACAGATTCAAGGAAACCTGTATGACAATTAGTTATCTTTATATAATTAATGCGTGTAGAAAAGAAAATTTTAATTACAGTCAATTGTTTGAGTAAGATTAAAAACTCTTGTCATTCGTCAGGCATTAATGTGTATACAATTTTGTCCTTATGAGTCTTTCTTCAAAAGAAAATCATTCTCACCTTTTAGTTTAACTGTTTGGTAAAAGATCAATCAAGCTCACAACATTGATTTGTCCTTTAAAGAAAGATCAATCAAGCTTAAAACTTCGATTGTCTTTTAAGGACTGCATCTTTTCATTCATAGTTTAATGATATTTATCAGATTCAAGATATGATAATTCATCTTATTTGTTAGCAGGCTTATTATGACCCTGTAACTAATATTCCTCAACATTGATATAAAATATCACTCCATTGATGAGGCATCCTTACAAATTTATGAATGAGAGTTACATTATACTTTGGTTCGACATTTTCATGCTAAACCTTAGTATGACATCAACAAGTGCATTCAATATGTATTTTGTTCTTGACTATCTTCAAGATCTATAGATGCTCCCACTTACTTTTGTAAGAAGAGATACTTCTCTAAATACTAAGTATTTAAGCAATAATAAATTATTCTTAAATGGGACAATAAAATACACTTTACAGTTATTCTCTAGCTTGTTAATAATATGCTTCACAAGATATTAACAAATTTCAGAATTTTAATCAAGACCTAATAGGATTCATCCCTAATCTATAAATAGATAATGTTTTGAATACCTTCTATGTTGGAACTATATTGAGTGTATCCATGACACACGCAAATTTCTAACATTGATCGATTTTAGAGGTAGAGCAATAAAGTTATCTGAAATCAAACAATATGAATATAGTTTGTTTCAACACAATAGACATACCATAATAGTGTGGTATTCTATAAGTATTGGAATTGTGAGACTCCATCAGAATTCCCTAGATAACTTAAAATGGTCATTTAGGCTCTTAACTAAAATAAGATGTTTGATAAATTTGACTGTCAGCGAAATGGAAACATAATGGGAAATTTTTATCAAAAAATAAAGACTTTGATACATTTGATTTGTTAGCAAAATACCAACGTAATGTGAAACTTTTTTCAAAAATAAAGACGGAATGTATTTTAGTCCTTGACGCGTATCACATTGGTTTAAAGTTCGCAACCGATGTGACAAGCGACGAGCACTAAAATTCATTTTTATCTAAACTAACCCTTTTTTATATGATTATACATATATACTCATTTTTGGTTACAACCTCCACCAATGTAGGACAATTTACTCTACCGCATTATTAAAGTAGTTGGTTTTTGTTTTTTGTGTAAAGTGAGGAGGTATCACTACAACAAATGTGTTTTTTGCAAATTTATTGTAAAACTGGAACACATCCTACGTAAATTTATTTGGATAGACGTTGCGAGTGCTAGGGCTTCAGAATCGATGTATGTACGATGTGTTTCGGTTATTATCAAGAGTCACTATATGTCTTAGGTAGTTGAACACGAACACATAAAACCAGACTAGATAATGATGTAGATAGAACTAGTGATACAGACTAGGCAGACATGAAACTAACCATCAGTTACCACCATAGTGAATCTTTCAATCTTTCATTGGCATTGTCCCGGTCGTGTTTCCAGTCATGTGGCAGATTGCCAATCCCCTTATGGTAGTTAGCAATCCGTTAAATGCCACGCTCATGTCATTTCAATTCTGGACGTTTCGACCATCGGTTGGTCTCATTATCATCCATAGACTTCGTCATATTAAATGCTTCCTCAAGGTAATCATATGAACATGGTGAAATAACAACCCCAGGCAAGACTTGCAATTTCTTTTTTTTTTGGTATGGTGAACAACACACGTTCGAAAACTTCACCCAACGATACTTAAACGAGACATTCGTATCCTTATTCTTAACATATGAAGGAACACAACCCACAGCGCTGTGATCTGCACAACCATTTGTAGATGAGATGTTTGTATGATCCAGTTCTTAAGAGTTTTATATGCCAGCGTTTGTATTAGGGTTGCCGTCCAACTTTTTCTTGCCACCAGTCACCACCAAATTAAATATTGAATCAAATATGATATTCGTTCATAGATCCAAAATCATGAATCAATAGATGTCGCTGGTGTAGTGTATTGAGGGCTTCAGATATTCATGTATCACGTGGATGGCATTGTTTCATTATCAGTGATACGCAATAACGATTATGGCGATCATCAAATCTTAATCGGTGATTGGCGAACATCAAATCTTAATCGGTGATCCCCCTTATTCAATTAACCTTACCCACAATTAAATAAACTCATCTTAATCAAACCTATTGATCTCCCTTCAATCCAAAATACTTCAATTGTTTGCTCATGGCCTTTAAATCTCGTAGTAACGCGGATCATACCCGCTTAATTTCCAAATCCATCTTCATCACTAATTTTCTTGATGTTACAACCTCGAAAGATCTTTGGGTACTATGTCAATCATATGGGACGGTTGTGGACGTTTTTATACCGAATCGTATGTCTAAAGCTGGGAAAAGGTTTGCTTTTGTTCGCTTTATCAAAGTAGATAATGTGGAGAGGCTTGTTGGGAACCTATGCACGCTATGGATCGGACGTAAGCATTTACAAGCTAACGTGGCTGGCTTTGATCGTGATTCGATTCCTTCTAAACGTGTACTGTTTCCTCATAAGTTCAGATCAATGTTACTACTACTCCTACACCTACGTCCTTTGTATCTGCTGTGAAGGTGTTTCGTCATCGCCCATTACCACTTGCTTCGGAGCCAGCTTTGGTCTAAGATGATCGTGCATGGTAGCTAGAATCTAACAATTTGTCATGGGGGAGGTAAGACAATTTTCAATCTATTCAAAACCTAAGTTGTTGTTACATCAATAGAGGGGATTCATAATATTGAGAATGTTTACTTAGGGAGGATTATAGGTTATGATTAAGTTAGGTTCTACCAAAACCAAACTTAAATTCATGAAACATACGGGGTTCTTCTTGTTCGTTCGGATATGTAATGCTCAAATGATATTGTTGACAGTGATCATATTGTTTGGGTCGATATAGAGGGAGTACCTCTACAACGGGGTCTCATGCTACTTTTTCATAAGATAGTTCTCGATGGAGAGGTCATGGACGTAGAAGAAGGTAATGAAGATTAACAGACCCAAACCCCTCCGGAGGAGTAGGCCGAAATGTCCATAATCATGTGTCATATCAAACAAAAGAAAGAGCAATAAAGTCATAAATGATAACATAGAACAAAGTGGAAAGCCAGAATCAAACATCGGCTCCCGATTATGAGATCAACATGAATAACGTAAAAGAAGTCTAAAGGACTAAAACATGTGTCCAAGATAGTATAGCACATCAAAGTGTCTGCGATAAAAAGAAAGGAAGCTAAATGGGTCACTTCCTAAGCACACACTCTCTCAAGCCCAATCTCCCTCTAGATACCTGCCGTATAAGAAAGAGAAAAGAATAACGGCTGAGCATAACGCTCAGTGAACGATATAAAAACTAATGTAAGTAATAAGTATGAATCCTGGATAATAAATATAAAGCAGCGGAAAGATCATGAGTGTCATGAGGAAACCTGGAGAATACGTCATGAAGGAATAGGAAATAAACATGTAAAACATGGTAACGTGAAGTCAAAATGTCATAAGATATCGATGGATATATAAACTTAATAATAAGGAATGCCCACGAGCTCATATAATCATACATGTCATAATAATAATGTCGTGAATACATGCATATAATAGAGGGGCTGCCTCAACATGTAATAGAGGGGTGACCTCTTATAATAATATGAGGTGGAAGGGATTCAAGCTCCAATGTGATGGAGTAGAGCACACACCAACCAATCACCATGGAACGAGTACCATGTAAACTAGGAAGTACCCATAACGCCCCTGAATACAAAATGGTCCATACATGAAATATAATCATTGTAACATTAAAAGGTGACGCTTCGCGTAGAAATCACTTCTCAACAGAAAGAGTCCCGTGACACATACTGGTGCCTCATTGTCACGGACATGTACCATCATGACTAGTGGTAATCCATGTAACTCATGGTCATGAAATGCGTAAATATAGCTCGGCAATAGATAAGTCATGAAATCAAACATGTAAAAGATCATGGCAAAAGACATAAAAATAGGGAAGCATAGCAGTTCTGGGGATGAATCATGAAAAGAAAGAATGTCCTTACTGAAAGGACGGAATATCCGTACCTTAGGTCCATGCATAACTGGAAAGATATGTGATAATAAGATGAAGCTACTCCTGCTTAATGCCGATCTACATGTTAAAGGACATATATAAAGTTACTTATCATGATTAAGGTTATTTTCCCAATATTAGCAACTTTCTAATTTTAGTATCTTTCTATTTAGTAAAACTTACCTATTTTTAGTAACTTTCTATAATTAGCATGATTCCTTGATTAGTACGTTCCATGATTAACATATTCCATGATTAGTATGTTTCATGATTAGTATTCTTGTTATATTGGGTACTTTCCAAAAATAGCAGCTTCTAATTATAGTAAGTTTCCAAAAATAGACTTCCATAAATTAACTTTCCTTAAATGATAACTCTCACTGATTAATATAAGTTTCCATAATTAAACTTCCCAACAATAGACTTTCTAAAAATAGCAGGTTTCTATAAATATAAGTTTCCTATAAATAGCAGGTTTCTATAAATAGCAGGTTTCTATTTCTGTATTTATAATCCAATCCTGATCTTACATAATTTACGTAATTATCCATTTATTATTAATTTAATTAAAACATGATCTTTAATTATCCATTTTTGCAAACAAGCCCTTAGAATATCAAATATGGTGATTTTCATACTTAATACTTTAATTTACTGATCATAACCTTGTACTTTCCATAATTTACTACTTTTTAGGTCCCTCAGTTTTAATACAATTCGAATTTATAAATATTATAAATAATTAATCATGTTTAAAACCCAAAAATATCAAATGAAAAATTATACCCTTCCACTTACTTTCTCAGAACTAAACATATATTAACATTGCATAATCAGCCCCAAAGTTTCAGAATTAACAAAACACCCCTTAATACTTTTAAAACAAACAAATCGGTTTATCCAATAAATGCACAAAACCCTTATTAAAATTTTTCCCCAATAAATTTACCATAATTTTTCTACATTCATTAGCATGCATGGACCTTGAAAAATATAAAAAAACCCTAACCTAATAGTTTTTCCAATATATTTCTTCATTTTCCTCAAATTCAAAATCGCAAAATTAAAAACGCCACGAATAATTATCTAAATCTTTCATTACAATTTTTCTAAACAATTATCTAGTTCATACAGATAGTATACAAGTCATAAAAAATTATAAAATAGAAAGTATAAATTTATTTAGAGCCGATATCAATCCTGCAATTATTTAGGGTTTAGACATGTTTAAGCTTAATAAAATCAAATACGTCGATGGTAATTTTTCTCCATGACAGATCAGAATCGAAATATGTAAAATGCGTTATAAAAATACCATGTGATAATTATGGCTGATTTTTATTGATTATTGAGTTCGTCTAGAAATTTCCGAATTCAAAAGAACACCATAAATCGAATCAAGCTTCAAACGCAATGAACCAATAATTTATTAGCTCCACTATACTTCCCAAGAACCCTAGAAATTCGTACCCTTGTTCTGTGTAAATTTTGGTGCCCCCCACTAAAGATGTTTAGGGTTTTCGGAAATTGGTTTTTTAAAGATATTAGTTACAAATTGAAATGTATCTAAAAAGATATACAACCATAAATTGCCGAGATTTTGGGTATTTCTAGGGATAAAATGATATTTAATTTTGCTTTTAAAAATAATTTAGTAATTTTCCGTTAATTTTAGTTTATATTTATTTGTATAAGTATAAGTAATTAACTTATAAATATTATCGGCAAAATACAAATGTATAATAACTGAAGTAATTTTCTTGCATAATATAAGCAGAATTGAATCTATATAAATTTCATACTTGTCACATGATGTACTTTATAATTTATAACACTTGATTGAATTTTATTCATGCTTTAGTAATTTCTGAAATTAGGGCATTTTGGTAAGTATTTGCACTTGATTCTTGAGATTTTTAGGTTTTACAACTCTTCCCCCCTAAAAGAAAAATTCGTCCTCGAATTAGAAACATGATACGACTGAAAAGAACATACCAGATCATGGAAGAAAATGAGGATAAGAAGTCCGTATAGACTCCTCGGTCTCCCAAGTGGCTTCCCGCTCGGGATGATTCCTCCAAAGAATTTTGACAAAAGGGATCGTCTTGTTCCTCATGACTCTGTCCTGACGGTCTAGAATAGACTCAGGCTCTTCCGTGTAAGATAAATCCTCACGGATCTGATCGAATGGATAAGAGACAACGTGAAGAGGATGATACTTGTAACCTCTGAGTAATGATACATGAAACACATTGTGAACATGAGATAGCTGAGGAGGTAACGCCAAACGATAGGAAACCTCACCAACGCGATCAAGAATCTCAAACGGTCCTATGAAACGAGGACTAAGCTTGCCCTTGATACCAAAACGCCTGACTCCACGTGTAGGTGATACTTTCAAGAAAACATGTTCACCCGGCTGGAACTCTAACGCTCTGCGATGTCTGTCGGCGTAACTCTTCTGACGAGTCTGAGCTTCCTTAAGCTTTTCCCTGGCGACGGCGACCTTTTCATTAGTCACCTCAATCATCTCCGGACCCTCAAGAATACGTTCACCAACCTGATCCCAACAAATAGGAGCACGACATTTCCTACCATACAACATCTCGAAAGGAGCGCATTTAATGCTCGCATGCCAACTGTTATTGTAGGCAAACTCCACTAGACATATATAGTCATCCCAATTTCCTGCCCATTCTAAAGCACATGAACGTAACATATCCTCTAATGTTTGAATCGTACGCTCCGACTGTCCGTCGGTCTCAGGATGAAAAGCTGTACTAAACTTGAGCCTGGTTCCCCAAGCTTTCTGTAAACCTTTCCAGAAACGAGACATGAAACGTGGATCTCTATCTGACACGATCGCTGATGGAGTACAGTGTAATCGAACAATTTCTTGTTGGAACATTTCTGCTAATTTACTAACGGGGTAATCCTTACGGATTGTAATCCTTACGGATTGTAAGAAAATGTGGCGATTTAGTCAAGCGATCTACAACAACCCAGATAGCATCGTGCTTCCTCTGAGTCCGTGGTAACCCGGTAACAAAATCCATGGATATTTCGTCCCACTTCCAAACAGGAATCTCTAACGATTGTAATAGCCCACTTGCACGTTGGTGTTCAATCTTAACCTGCTGACATGTTAAACACTTTGACACAAACGTAGCCACATCGCGCTTCATACCACTCCACCAAAAGTGTTGCTTGAGATCGTGATACATCTTCGTCGAACCTGGATGGATTGAAAATGGAGAACTATGAGCCTCAGTCATCAAGGCTTCTCGAAGTGTAGGATCCTCTGGTACGCATAATTTAGTACCCTGCCATAAAATGCCATCGTCATCAACGCGAAACTCGGTCTGCTGATCAATATTCTGAATAATTGCCCAGATTTCTCTGTCATCCTTCTGAGCTGTCTTGATCTGTGAAATTAGGTTAGGCTCAACCCTCAGACTAGCCCAGAAACCACTCTGTCCACGAACACATAATTCGATATCCAAACGCTCAAGGTCACGAATAATCTCTTCTTCCACCTTGATGCCAGCTATCATTCCCGACTTCCTACTCAAAGCATCAGCCACTACATTCGCTTTACCCGGATGGTACTGAATGTTGGTGTCATAATCCTTCAATAACTCCAACCAACGCCTCTGTCTCATATTTAATTCTCGCTGCGTGAAGATATATTTAAGGCTCTTATGATCGGTAAAAATATCACACGACTCGCCATAAAGGTAGTGTCTCCAAATTTTGAGAGCGAAGACAACGGCTGCTAACTCCAGATCATGAGTAGGATAGTTCACCTCATAGGGCTTTAGTTGTCGTGAGGCATAGGCAATCACTTTCCCATGCTGCATGAGTACACACCCAAGACCCTTCTTAGAAGCATCACTGTAAATCTGAAATCCACCTGAACCAGATGGAAGAGTAAGAATAGGCGAGGAAACCAAACGTTGCTTAAGCTCTTCAAAGCTCTTTTCTCGCTCTTCATTCCATACAAACTTCTCACCTTTTCGCATAAGCTTGGTTAGGGGTAAGGCTAATCGTGAGAAACCCTCTACGAATCTGCGGTAATAACCTGCTAATCCAAGAAAACTCCGTACTTCGGTCACGGACGTCGGTCTTGGCCATTTGGTGATAGCCTCAACCTTCGCCGGATCCATAGTGATTCCTTCTGCTAAAACAATGTGACCCAGAAATGCCACCTTACTCAACCAAAATTCGCACTTGGAAAACTTGGCATATAATTTCTCCTGTCGTAAAATCTGTAGAACAGTGCGGAGGTGCTCTTTGTGTTCCTCCTTAGACTTCGAGAAGACCAGAATATCATCAATGAACACGATGACGAACTTGTCCAAGAATTCATGAAAAACTCGGTTCATCAAGTCCATAAATACAGCTGGAGCATTCGTGAGACCAAAAGGCATAACCAAGAATTCATAATGACCATAGCGTGTGCGAAAAGCAATCTTGGAAATATCCTGCTCTTTCACTCGCAACTGATGGTAACCAGATCGTAAATCAATCTTGGAAAAATGTTTAGCGCCCTGAAGCTGATCAAATAAATCATCGATACGTGGAAGGGGATAACGATTACGAATGGTGATCTTGTTCAATTCACGGTAGTCGATACATAATCTCATGCTACCGTCCTTCTTCTTGACAAACAGAATCGGTGCACCCCATGGCGATACACTCGGGCGAATAAAACCTCGCTCCAACAACTCCTGTAACTGATCCTTCAACTCTTTTAACTCAATCGGTGCCATGCGATAAGGAGCTTTGGAGATTGGCTCAGCTCCGGGAATAAGCTCAATGTTAAACTCAACATCGCGAATAGGAGGTATTCCTGGAAGTTCTTCCGGAAATACGTCCTGAAATTCGGAAACAATCGGCTGATCATGAATAGAAGAAACGTCAGAAGTCGTGTCATGAATGGTAGCCAGAAAACCTTCACAGCCATGCGATAGTAAGGTACGTGCTTTTAAAGCGGAAATGATCTTCATAGATTTTCCCGGTAAGGAACCATGATAAATAAATTCAGGAGCATGAATATCGCCGAATATAACACGACGGGAATGACAGTCAATCATAGCAGCCATGGTGTTGCTGCTAACCAGGTCTATACCCATAAAAAAAAAAAATAAAAAAAAAAAAAAAAAAAAAGAATATGTCAAATTCACACATATCCAAGGGAAGTGCATAACTGAACGAATCTTGTCATCAAAACTGTAGAAGGAAGATCTCTATATAACATGGGTAATAACGTGCGGATCTTTCATGGGCGGGATATACCATAATACATGATCAAGTAATATATGTGTCATAATAAAGCCTGAGGCAAACCTGGTAGATAACACAGAATGTGTCCGCACCGTATCAAATAAAACAAACACTGTAACACGTCCGAACATAAATAATTGCACCAGTAATGGTTACCTGAAGTATTGGCGGCCTGATCCTGGAGTAAGTGCCAAGACACGTCCTATGCGTCGTGGGCTTCTTGTCATCAATGACCAGACGAACTACACCAATGTTCTTCTTGCAGTCCCCTGAAGATGACCACCTGGCCACAGTTGAAGCAAGTACCAGCACACACTACACTCCTCCTGTGTGTCTACGTCCACGATGTGTTGCAAACACAATGTGTAGTATAAACCCTCAGAAGGGTACCCTGGAACTGCTGGGAAACCTGAATTCAAAGCTAGATCATGGAGACATGAACTTTGAGACATCTAGAGAATAAACTGTTATATTCAAATGATTTACCCGAGTTGGTAGAACGGTGATATGCTGACCTCCTGTTGCCTTTGGTCACGCGACCAGCACAGAAATTCCTTTTACCTATTCGTGTTATTTAAGATTTATATCATATAACAGATAAAAACGATAACGATTAAGAATTGACGCTGTTGCTGTCACGAGAGTATTGTAGTTTATTGTTGTTACGGTAGTTTACCACCCCTGCCCTGTCTGTCAGACCCTTGACGGTCATTGTTTCTGATCATAACCCCAGAACAGTAAAACGTATTCTGCTGATTGCCGAACTGATATCGGTCTCCACTTAGCCTGGAGAATAGTTGAATGGTACATATTAAACGGATAGGGAGGAAAACCATGAGAATAAGGAGTCGCAAAACTTGATTACCAGAAAGTTTTTTACCACATGTTTTGAAACGGTCGGTACACCTATCATAGTCCTCCCTGGTCACGAAGGATCTCTAAGTTTGCGTGCAGCAACCGCAACCTGAGCAACGACTGTAACTGAATACATATTACATGGTCGAGGATTGACTTTATTAAGACACCCCAACGAAAGTTCTTCGCCTCTCTTTGTAGTGACCACAGCCTGTCCACGAAAACCACTAGGCGGGAGGAAAACCTGCATGTACTCAGTACTATTTTACACTTCGCCCTTTGGCGGATGGAATGGTACTATCTCTTCAAGCGCTCTTGTTCGGCTCGAGGGAAAAACTGAAGAAAGAACAGCTCTTTGAAAGCTTCCCAAGTCAAAGTAAGGACCCACACATCTCCTCCTTTGGCCTGCTTATAGGCCTTCCACCAAGCTAAAGCGTCACCCTCGAACTTATACACACCAATCTGGTCTTAAAGCATCATTACAATCCTATCACGTCGATAAGATCTTCTTCCATTATGGGAGGATCCAATTCTCAGCGATCAACAGGGCTACTGCCTTCCTCGAACGAACGGGTTTCTGCCTTATGAAGCGCTCCAAGCCAAGTATAGAATTAGTGACATGGTGGATGATTACTACCACGAAAGCTACAGCACCAACCAGCGGTAATTCTTTCGCCGAACTCTGCTCGCGAATCTGTGGGAGCATGGCATCCTACGGCTAGGCCTGAACGGCCGCAGCGAGGTTCAGCACTCGGTATGAGTGTTTCACCAACTGCATTTGCAAAAAGTTAATGATTGAAACGTTAAAAGGTAAAACGCAACAGAAGATAAACGTTCTATCTGAAGGAACCTAATTCTACCCAATCCTCACATGTCCAAATTTTAGAGCCTAAGACACAGTCGAGAAACCTTTAGCTCTGATACCATAATTGTAACGACCTACTCCGGAAAGGAGGCCGAAACGTCATAATCATGGTGTCATATCAAAGCATAATAAAGGCATAAAGTCATAAATGATAACATAGGACAAGGTGGAAAGCCGGAGAATTCAAACATCAACTGGCTTCCCAATTTATGAGATCAACATGAATAATCGTAAAAGAAGGTTCTAAAGGACGAAACATGTTTCCAAGATAGTATAGCACTTTCAAAAAGACTGCGATATAAAGAAAGGAAAGCTAAATAGTCCACTTCCTAAGCACACACTCTCTCAGTAGCCCAATCTCCCTCTAGATACCTGCCGTATAAGAAAGAGAAAGAAAATACGCAGAAGCATACGCTCATGAACCGATATAATAACAAAGTAATAATAAGATGAATCCTGGATAGTAAAAACAAAGCAGCGGAAAGATCAAAAGTGTCATGAGGAAAACCTGGAGAAGAGCGTCATGAAGAATAGGAAATAAAACATGTAAAGCATGTAATACAAGTAAAGATGTCATGAGATATCATCGATAGTAATAAACATATATAATAAGGAAATGCACACGAGCTCATATAATCATACATGTCATAATAATATATGTCGGAATACATGCATTAATAGAGAGGCTGCCCAACATGTAAAATAAGGGGTGACCTCTTATAATATAAGGGTGGAGGGAACCAGCTCCAATGGCTGGAGGATGTAAAGCACACATCCAAGCCAATCACCATGAACGTGTAAACATATAAACTAGGATGCAACCCATACCCCCCTAAATAATAATGCCAAAACATGAAATATAATCTGGTAACATAAAGGACCCGCGTGAAATCACTCTCAACGCGGAAAGAAGTCGTGACACAGGTGCCTCATGTGTCCACGTCAGGTACCGTCCATGACTAGGTGGTAAGTTCATGTAAATCATGGTCCTCGAAAGCGTCTATAATCGCTCGGGCAATAGAATAAGTCCTGAAATCCCAAACAATGTAAAGGATCATGTGGCAAAAGACATAAAAATGGGAAACATAGCAGTTCTGTGGGGATGAAGTTCTGAAAAGAAAGAATGTCCTTACTGAAAGGACGAATATCCGTACCATATGTCCAGCAGTAACGAGAAAGAGATGATAAGAAATGGAAAGCTACTCCTGCTTAATGCGATCTACATGTTAAAAGGAATATATAAGTTAACTTGTTCATGATTAAGGTTACTTTCCCATTTTTAGTAACTTTTCTATTTTAGTAACTTTCTATAATAGCATGATTTCCTTGATTAGTACTTCCATGATTATCTTATTTCCAGTGATTAGTATGTTTCATGATTAGTATTCTGTTATATTGGGTACTTTCCAAAAATAGCAGCTATCTAATTATAGGGAAGTTTCCAAAAAAGACTTCCCAGAATTAACTTTCATAAATGAATAACTTTCCTTGATTTTAATAAGTTTTTCCAAAATTAAACTTTCCAAAAATAGACGTTTCTAAAATGGACTTTCCAAAAAATAAGCTAGGTTTCTATTTATAGTAAGTTTCGTCATAAATAGCATGTTCTATAAAAAGCGGGTTTCTATAAATAGTAGGTTACATAAATAATATCAAAATGACATTTCTACCCCCCAACTAATTTTATTCAGAATATATTAAATATAATAACATGTCATAAAACAGTCCCCATAGTTTCAGAATACAAAACAAGTCCTTATACTTTTAAAATAGAAAATCGGAGAACAATTAAATCACTAAAACCCTAATTGAATTTTCCAAGCACAAACATAATTATTTCCCAATCATTGGCATTAATTACACCTGGACAAATAGTAAAAACCCTACACCCTAATCATTTTAACCATTATCTTTCCTTTTTCCTTTATTTCGAAATTCGGTAAAAACACAAATAAATCTCCAATAATTATTCGAATCATTTCTAAATTTTTCCAACATTTTATCTGAGTTATATGTGATATAAAAAACCCTAGAAAAATATAAAATCGGATGTACAACTATTTTAAGCCGATTCATAATTAAACGAAAAATTAGGGTTTCAATATGATTATCTATAAAAATCAAAATAAAATGCATGAACATTTTTTTCCTTATGCATAATCGAACTTATAGGGATGAAAAGTGAGTTGTAAAAATTACCTGGATGATCCATAGGGATTTTAATGAATTTAGAACCCGTTGCTTATTCGAACCCAAACCAATACCAAAATCGAACAAAGCCTTATAAAATCTTCCCACTATTTTTCCCACACTCCTTGACCTTCAAATCACCCAAAAAAAATCGTGCAAGCCTTGGAAAAAATATTTTGCCATCACTTTTGGATTTTTAGGGTTTCGGTGGTTTTTAGTTTTAGAGTTTTACAAATTAAAAATGCTTAAGGAATATAATAAGGTATTTAGGCCGAAATATTGGGCTTTTAAAATGACTAAAATCTGATTTCTAATTTAACCAATATTTGATTCTATGCATTATACCTAAATATATCTTATATTTTTAATTGTAATGTATACTTATATAAAAATAATTAATTCGCATAATTATATGCTGAACCTATCTCAAAGGCTCCGTATCGTATGGCACCTGTTGAATTGAAGGAGTTAAAGGAGCAGTTACAAGAGATGTTGGAGAATGGCTTTATTAGACCCAGTGTGTCGCCGTGGGGTGCACCGGTCTTATTTGTTAAGAAGAAAGATGGGAGCATGCGCTTGTGTATTGATTACCGCGAACTCAACCGTATTACTATTCGTAACCGCTATCCTCTTCCGCGAATCGACGATTTGTTTGACCAACTGCAAGGGGCCAAATATTTTTCTAAGATTGATCTGCGATCTGGTTATCACCAGCTTCGTGTGAGAGAGCAGGATATTTCTAAGACTGCTTTTCGTACGCGTTATGGCCACTACGAGTTCTTGGTTATGCCCTTCGGTCTGACTAATGCTCCTGCCGTGTTTATGGATTTGATGAACCGTATTTTCCACGAGTACCTTGATAAGTTCGTTATTGTTTTCATCGACGACATCCTCGTTTACTCCAAGTCTGAAGAAGAGCATGAGCGACATCTACGGATTGTGTTGGAGATTCTTAGACAGAAGAAGTTGTATGCGAAGTTTTCGAAGTGCGAGTTCTGGTTACAGCAAGTCGCGTTCCTTGGTCATATTGTATCTGCAGATGGCATCATTATGGATCCATCAAAGGTTGAAGCTATCACCAAATGGCCGAGACCTACTACGGTGACGGAGGTGAGAAGTTTTCTGGGGCTTGCTGGCTATTACCGACGTTTTGTTGAGGGTTTCTCCCGATTAGCTTTACCTCTTACCCAGCTGATGAGAAAGGGTGAGAAGTTTGTGTGGACGGATGAGCGTCAGGAGAGTTTTGAGGAATTGAAACGGAGATTGGTGTCTGCTCCGATATTGACTCTTCCATCAGGTTCCGGTGGTTTTCAGATATACAGTGATGCATCGAAGAAAGGTTTGGGTTGTGTTTTGATGCAACATGGGAAGGTGATCGCCTACGCTTCAAGGCAGCTGAAGCCTTATGAAGTAAATTATCCAACCCATGATCTTGAGTTAGCTGCCGTGGTTTTTGCATTGAAGATCTGGAGACACTATCTGTATGGTGAAGCTTGTGATATATTTACAGATCATAAGAGTCTCAAATATATTATCGAGTTATGTGTTCGTGGACAGAATGGTTTCTGGGCTAGTCTGAGGGTTGAGCCTAACCTAATTTCTCAGATTAAGGCAGCTCAGAAGGATGACGGTGAAATCTGGGCAATTATTCAGAATATTGATCAGCAGACAGAGTTTCGTGTTGATGACGATGGCATTTTATGGCAGGGTACTAAATTATGCGTACCAGAGGATCCTACACTTCGGGAAGCCTTGATGACTGAGGCTCATAGTTCTCCATTTTCGATTCATCCAGGTTCGACGAAGATGTACCACGATCTCAAGCAACACTTTTGGTGGAGTGGTATGAAGCGCGATGTGGCTACGTTTGTGTCAAAGTGTTTAACATGTCAGCAGGTTAAGATTGAACACCAACGTGCAAGTGGGCTATTGCAACCGTTAGAGATTCCTGTTTGGAAGTGGGACGAAATATCCATGGATTTTGTTACCGGGTTACCACGGACTCAGAGGAAGCACGATGCTATCTGGGTTGTTGTAGATCGCTTGACTAAATCGGCACATTTTCTTCCTATCCGTAAGGATTACCCCGTTAGTAAATTAGCAGAAATGTTCCAACAAGAAATTGTTCGATTACACGGTACTCCATCAGCGATCGTGTCAGATAGAGATCCACGTTTCACGTCTCGTTTCTGGAAAGGTTTACAGAAAGCTTGGGGAACCAGGCTCAAGTTTAGTACAGCTTTTCATCCTGAGACCGACGGACAGTCGGAGCGTACGATTCAAACATTAGAGGATATGTTACGTTCATGTGCTTTAGAATGGGCAGGAAATTGGGATGACTATATATGTCTAGTGGAGTTTGCCTACAATAACAGTTGGCATGCGAGCATTAAATGCGCTCCTTTCGAGATGTTGTATGGTAGGAAATGTCGTGCTCCTATTTGTTGGGATCAGGTCGGTGAACGTATTCTTGAGGGTCCGGAGATGATTGAGGTGACTAATGAAAAGGTCGCCGTCGCCAGGGAAAAGCTTAAGGAAGCTCAGACTCGTCAGAAGAGTTACGCCGACAGACATCGCAGAGCGTTAGAGTTCCAGCCGGGTGAACATGTTTTCTTGAAAGTATCACCTACACGTGGAGTCAGGCGTTTTGGTATCAAGGGCAAGCTTAGTCCTCGTTTCATAGGACCGTTTGAGATTCTTGATCGCGTTGGTGAGGTTTCCTATCGTTTGGCGTTACCTCCTCAGCTATCTCATGTTCACAATGTGTTTCATGTATCATTACTCAGAGGTTACAAGTATCATCCTCTTCACGTTGTCTCTTATCCATTCGATCAGATCCGTGAGGATTTATCTTAACACACACGAAGAGCCTAGCTAATCTAGAACCGACAGGACATAGTCATGAGGAACAAGACGTCCCTTTTGTCAAAATCCTTTGGTAGGAATCATACCCGAGCGATAGCCACTAGGAGACCGAAGAGCTATTACGTACTTCTATGCTCAATTTTCTTCATGATCGGTTGATCCTTTTTAGAGCTGTATCATGTTTCAAATTCGAGGACGAATTATTCTTTTAAGAGGGGAAGAAGTTGTAAAACCCTAAAATCAGAACAAGTGCAAAATTACTAAAATGCCCCTAATGCAAGAAAATTTAATAAAAGCATGAATAAAATGCAATCAAGTGTTATAAATTATAAAGTACATCATGTGACAAGTATGAAATTTATATAAGATTAAAATATCTTATATTATTCAAGAAAAATAATTATTACCTAAATATATGTATTTGCCGAAATTATTAAAAGGTTAATTATTTATATATTATACAATTAAATATATAATATAAAGGAAATTTAATTTTGAAAAATCTTTACTATGGCAAAATAAAATCTGATTTTATACTTTGAAAAACCCCAAAAATCTCGGCATTTCTTTTGTATATCTTTTTATATACAATTTTCATTTGTAAAATCTTTAAAAACTCATTTCCGAAACCCTAAACAATTTAGTGGCGGCACCAAAATTTTTTCAAGGCAAGGAACGAATTTTCTAGGGTTCTTGGGAGTACAAGGGAGCTAAGAAAATTATTGGTTCATTGGTTTGAAGCTTGATTTGATTTATGGTACTCAATTGACTCGAAAATCCTTCATAAATTCATAAAATCATCAACAATTGTCAAAGGTATTTTTATAACTCAAGTTTCATCATGTTAATTCAGTATGTTCATGAGAAAAATTATTATGCATGAATCTAGGGGTCGATTAGGTTAGATCAAGTTTCTAAACCCTAATTTTTAGCAAGAAATGAAATCGGCATGTAAATAATTATTACCAATGATTTTATATTTTTCTCAGCTTGTATATATCATGTATATGTCAGATAAAATGCTAAATAAATTTTAGAGGAACTCGAAATAATTATTGTGGAATTTTCAATTCTTGCCGATTTTGAATTATGAAGAAAAGAAGAAATAATTTGAAAAAAATTAGGGTAGGGTTTTTATATTTTTTTCCGAGTCCAATACAAGCTAATTAATGTAGAAACAATTATGTACTTATTGAGAAAATTTTAATTAGGTTTTGTATTTATTGGCTTAACGCCGGTTTGTGCTGTTTAAAATGTATAAGGGTAGTGTTTTGTAATTTCTAAAACTTTGGGGCTGATTATGGCATGTTAATATAATGTATAGATTCTGAGAAAAATAAGTGGAAGGGTATAAATTGTCATTTGATAATTGTTATGGGTTAAACATGATTAATTATATATAATATATATATAATTCGAATTGTATTTAAACTGAGGAACTAAAAAGTGTAAATTTTGAAAAGTACAGAGGTATCGATCTGTTAATTAAAGTATTAATATGAAAATACCATATTGATATTATAAAGGTCATGTTTTGCAAAAATGGATAATTAACGATCATGTTTAATTAAATAATAACTAAAAGGATAATAACTAAATATGTAATATCAAGGAATTGGATTGTAAATAACAGAAATGGAAAGCCTGCCAATTATAGAAACCTGCAATTTTTATAAACCCTGCTATTTTATAGAAACCTGCTAATTATAGAAACCTGCTATTTTTTAAGTCTATTTTGGGAAGTTTAATATGGAAACTTATTAAATCAGGAAAGTTACCATTAGGAAAGGTAATTAAGGAAAGTCTATGTTTGGAAACTTACTATAATTTAGAAGCTGCCTTATATAGGAAATACCCCATTATAACAGGAATACTAATCATGAAACATATTAAATCATGAAAATGTTAATGCATAGGAAACGTACAATGCAAACGGAATCATTCTAAAAATAGGAAATTTGCTAGGAGAAGTGGGGAATAATAACCTTTGGGGAGATATGAACAAGTAACTTACATATGGTCCTTTATCAGTAGAACGCATTTAAGCCGGAGTAGCTTCCATATACATATCCATCTCTTTCTCGTTACTGCTGGAACATAAGGTACGGATATCCGTCCTTTCATAAAGGACATTCTTTCTTTTCATGATTCATTCCCCAGAAACTATTTGCTATGCTTCCCCATTTTTATGTCCCTTTTTGCCATGATCCCATTACAATGTTGATTATCAAGACTTATTCTATTCGCCCGATCTATATATACCAGGACCAAGATTACAATGACTTTACCACCTAGTCATGGATGTACCCATGACGTGACACATGAGCACCTGTGTCACGACTCTTCCGCGTTGAGAGAGATTTTTCACAAGCGGCCTCCCTTTTCCATGTTTACCAGATATATTTCAATGTTTGGCCATTATTATTCATGGGCGTATGTGCATCCTAGTTTACATGTTTACTCAGTTCCATAGGTGATTGGTTGGTGGTGTGCTCTACATCCAATCACAATAAGCTTGATACCCGTCCACCCATAATTATTATAATATTCACCCCTCTATTAACATGTTGAGGCTGCCCCTTTATTATATGCATGTATTCCACGACATTATTATATGACATGTATGTTTAGTATACTCGTGGGCATTCCTTATTAGCTATGTTTATACTATCCATTATAACTCATGACATCTTTGACTTCAGTTACCATGTTTTACATGTTTATTTCCTAATTCCTTTCATGACGTATTCTCTTATTTATTCCTCATGACACTCTGATCTTTCCGCTGCTTTATAACTTATTATCAGATTCAAACTTATTAAATACATTGTTGTTATAATCCGTTCACATGAGCGTTATGCTCAGCCGTATTTCTTCTCTTTCTATACTTCAGGTATTCTAAGGAGATTGGGCTTTAGAGAGTGTGTTGCCTAGGAAGTGAATGTTATCTTCCTTTCTTTATATCGCAGACATTTGATGTTCTAATACACACTTGGACACAATGTTTCGTCCCTTAGACTTCTTTATGTAATTCATGTTGATCTCATAATTGGAGCCCCGATGTTTTTCCGGCTTTCCAAAACAACAAACAAAGAACCCAACAAAACACCACACCAAAAAACTCCAAAAAACAACCCAAAAAAACAAAAAAAAAAAAAAAAAAAAAAACCAAACCAATCAAACAAAAAAAAACACAAACCCCAGTCCAACACACCCACCAAACAAACACAACCACCAAAACAAAAAAAACCCCACACAAAACAAAAAAAAAAACACAAACACCACAACAACACAGACCACCAAACAACCACACACCAACAACCCAAACCACCATGGCCTCTACCCAACACAAAGAAACAAATCCCAACCACAAAAAAAAAACCCACCCCCCAAAAACCAAAACAAACAAACAAAAACTCAACCACCACACCACCAAACCAAAAACAGAAAAACAGACCACACAACAAAACCAAACCAAAACCCAACCAACACAGAAACAAAAAAACAACAAACAAACCAGACAAACCAAAAATAAAAAAAACCCACAACAACCTCCAAACAACAAAAAAAACAAAAAAACAAAAACCACACACCCCCACCAAAAAAAAACCAAAAACAAAAACCCACACCACACCAAAATACCCAATCACAAACCAACACAACAAAAAACCACCAACCCCAAAAGAACCACCACCAACCACAAAACCACACAACAAACAACCAACCCAAAGTGACCTACAACAAAATCCAACCAAAAAATAACCAAAAAAAAATAAACCAACACACCACAACAACCAAACCAAAAACCCAATAAACCAAAAACCAACCACACAAATAACAACAAAAAACCAAAAAAAAAAAGAAAAAACAACAAAAAACACCAAACACCAAAAAAAAACAAAAAACACCATCCACAAAAAAAAACATACACCTTGTCTATGTTATCAATTTATGACTTTATGCCTTTATATCATTGATATGACACCATAATTATGACCGTATCGCCTACACTCCGTAATGTTTAGGGTCTTTCCCACCATGCATCACACAAAAGATTGGAGAACATAAGCTAGGAATCTGAGACTTATTACCTCAGATTCAAAACCTTAATAAACAAACCTTTGATAATAAAATTCAGGCAATAAACACTCCAATAATCTAAACTTAGGGCCTTAAAATTACTAACCAAAGTTCACTAAGGTACCAAAAACAAGCTAGCAGTTCTAACTCAAGTTAGAACTGCTAGTGCCAAACACCCCTTTATCAAACCCATATCCATTTTAAGCTTAATTAAAACTGATTTTACCTTAGATTTATGAAAATAGATGTTTAACTAAGTGTTATAAGTATTAATAAGCAAATTCCAACAATAAATAAGCACTAGATAATAAGCAAACTAAATAAGCTATTTTTTTGGATTTTTAGGACAGATTTGTGAAAACTTAGGAATACTTGAAAGCAGATTATAAGAAGAATTCTAAAAGAAGTAATAAGCAATGTTAAGACCAATTAAGCACAAATAAGCAGTCGAATAAGGATTTGAATAAGAAAATGACATAATAAGCTTTCTGAATGAAAAATAGAATACACCTTAATCCTTTGCTTAAACAAGGATGTAAATGCTCTAAAGAGCTTTGATCAACAAGCTCTAGCTTATTTTCATAAGCTAGTAGGCACCAATAAGCCCATCCCTTATTGGCTTATCATCCAAAAGCTTAAAATTATGCAACAGTAATGAAAAAGGAATAATGAAACTTCACTTTTTATTGAATAATCTTGAGAGTACAATGCTTGGAAAGGTAAAAAGCTTTGGTAAAAAGCTTGAAAATAGCTTAAAGAATTGGTATGTGCTTAATTACACATACCTTTTACCTTTAAAAACGAGCTAAAATAACCAAAAACGAACTCAAAACGCCAAATATATGCTTGTTTTGCTAATTGTGTTGTGCAGGAACGGATATCTCACAAAAAGACGAAAAAACCAAGCAAAAAGCGACAAAACCGAACACGGGATAAAGACGAAGCCCAATCAAAGTCAAGTCAACTCCGAGAAGAAAAAGCAAAGAAAAATATAACTTGAGGGGTCAAAAATGCCAAACCCCTAAGTTATATTATTATATAAACCACAGGGGCTGATTATGCCAATTTGGGAAACTTCATTTATAAAAGAAAGAAAGGGGAAAAAGGGAATGAAAAGAAGAAAGATGTGGAGGGGGCTTTTCTTGTATCACAAACCAACATACCCTTAATTCAATCTTCAACCCACACTGTCACAACCCAATCTTGTATAAACTTTCTCCCGCAATACCAAAACAGCCAGCAACCCTGTTTTGCTCCCATACTTCACCAGCAAAATCACTCAACATCCCTACCAAATCATTTCATTCCACCCTACATTCCCCCCCCCCGCGTTATAAAGTCTAATGTTTGGCAATCCCTATCTCCATTCCCAAAGCATTTTCGATGGCTGAGATTTCTCTCAAAGAAGCACAAAAGAAATCAAGAGGCTGGGATTGTCTCAAGATTCGACCTCACCCAAACTAGCACACTTGGTTTTATCTCTCCAAAGAAGCACAAGATGCAAGTCCAATACTTCGGCTATAAATAGAGCCTTTTGTAAGCCTTGGAGGCATCGGAGAATCTAGTTTTTAGTTTTTAATTTAACTTAGCTTATTTTCAGTTATTTACAGTTTTTACTTTCAGTTTGTAACACTTTCAAGATTAATGCAAGTTTGAAGTTTTTAAATCAATTTACAATACCAGTGTTAAGTTTCTTAATCATATTGTTTTGTGTTCAAAAAGCTATCACCACAGTTTACTTATAAGCTGATTTCATTAAGTACGATAAAAAAGTTAAGTAGATAAGAGAATCACAAATATCACTCTCAAACATACCACAGCTTATGTTATGGATGATAAGCCAGTTCTGGATGGGCTTATGGACTCTCACTAGCTTGTTTTATACAAGCTAGAGCTTGTAGATTCATTGATTCACCCTGTTTTGAGAAAGGGTGTTGTAAGTTTTTTTTCTTTTTCTTATTGTTCTTATTTTCTGCAGAACTGTTTTAGTGCTTATTTTGCTTATTTGCTAATTGAAAAGTGTTTTGTATTACTTTCTTACTTAGTACTGTTAGTTTATTTGTTAAAACTGCTAGTTATAAGTTAACACTGCTAGGCCTGTTCAGCTTATTTAAGTGCTTATTCTTAATTAAAATTGCTTTTAAGTGTCTTATTTTGTTGATAGATAATCTGTTTTTAATTAATTTGAGAGAAAAATGATTTTTAAGGAGTCTTGTCAACTAGCAGTACTAACTTTAAGTTAGTACTGCTAGTTCACTTTTGGAACAGCACTAACTTAAAGCTACCAGTACTAACTCCAAGTTAGTACTGCTAGTTCACTTTTGGATTTCAAAGGTAGCAGTACTAACTAACACTAGCAGTACTAACTCCAAGTTAGTACTGTCAGTTAAAACTGTTAGTACTGGTAGGTCATTTTAGCTTATCAGCTTATTATTTCAGCTTGTTTAAGATTTTCCTTAGCCTTTTAGAGTAGATTAAACCATTGTCCTTTACTGTTTGCTTATTTTCATTTCCCTTTTCAAAGTATTTTCATTAATGTATCAGTTTGCAGAACTGTTTTAGTGCTTATTTTGCTTATTTGCTAATTGAAAAGTGTTTTGTATTACTTTCTTACTTAGTAACTGGTTAGTTTAATGTTAAAACTGCTATTAAAGTTTAACAACTGCTAGGCCTGTTCAGCTTATTTAAGTGCTTATTCTTAATTAAAATTGCTTTTAAGTGTCTTATTTTGTTGATAGATAATCTGTTTTTAATTAATTTGAGAGAAAAATAATTTTTAAGGAGTCTTGTCAACTAGCATATCTAACTTTAAGTAATACTGCTAGTCAACTTTGGAACAAGCACTAACATAACGCTATAACCAGTACTAACTCCAAGTTAGTAACTGCTAGTTCACTTTCTTTTGGATTTCAAAGGTAGCAGTACTAACTAACACTAGCAGTACTAGTTAAAACTGTTAGTACTGGTAGTCATTTTAGCTTATCAGCTTATTATTTCAGCTTGTTTAAGATTTTCCTTAGCCTATTTAGAGGTAGGATTAAACCCTTGCCTTTACTGTTTCTATTTTCATTTCCCCTTTTCAAAGTATTTTTCATAATGTATCAGATTGTACTTTTAGACCTTATTTGTCATTTTGGTTTATTCTAGTGCTTATTAAGGTTAGGTGAACTTCTGTTTTAGCTTGTTTGCTTATTTATTAATTCTTTGAGTCTTGTTAGCTTAGCAGTACTAACTTCAAGTTAATACTGTTAGTTAATACTGGTAGTACTGTTGTTAGTACTGTTGTGTTTATCTTGTTTAATTTAGCTTAATTGCTTTTTGTATTTGCTTATTTAGAGTTAGTTTAGCTTATTTAGTTTTCCTTGAGCTTATTTGAGCTTATTTGTGTCTTAGTATAAAAGTTTTAAGTGTTTTTACCATTCCTAGCTTTACTCTTATTTCAGCTTATTTTCTTTGCTCATTTTTATGTGCTTTTGCTTATCAGTATTAGCAACCAAATCATTCCTTGTCATATTCAAACACAAATCATCAATCGTCTTTCGATTTTCCATTTCTAGCCTCGTTGGGACATAACGACCCGGGAACACTCTATACTGCTTCCGGTTTTATTGCTCTCGCGTGATTCTGATCCTAATTGTGTGTTGATATTTATCGGTACATAAGAAGGAGTCTAATTTCCTTGGTCAAATTGTGTGTTTATATATGTTTACGTTTATTTACACACATAAATAAGGGGTGAGTTCGCGCGAGTCAAATTTTGGCGCCGCTGCCGGGGAGGCTGAATACGATTATCACTACTTTTGACAATTTGTGTTTACATCTGTGAATATTTTCTTTATAAAAACATAAAAAGTACAAAAATATTTTTCATTTTCTTTTATTAGTATAATTATCATATAAAAACAAAAGAAAAACCAAAAATATAAAAACATTTTCCATAAAAAGAAATAAAATTCACAAATTGGTAAAAATACCAAAATATAATATTCTCAATTGAGGTATTATCATAATAACTTCCGGTGAACTTATTGGTTCCCAAATCGAACAAAAGATTCAAAAACTTGCCATTTGTGTCTCTTACGACATACGGCTCACCTTGAAAAGTTAAACAAGCTATAAAGTGGGTATAAGGAGGGTTGTTCCTAGGAACTACGACCCGAAAGGAGAAATAAGCTTCGCGCTATTCCTACTCCTCCGCTCACCTGTGCGTTTATCTTTTTGAGAGCTACCGTGAAGTAAGTAGATTATTTGGTTAAAGTTGTCTTATCTCATTGTCCGTAAAAAAATCAATTGTGAATAAATCATTAAAAATCCAAAAAAAAAAAATTAGTGTAATCTGAAAATCCAAAATAATCTCCTTTGATCTTTTTCATTTGATTCTAAATTTCTCGACCCTCTGATTTAATTCTTCTTTCTCTTATCTTATTCGTTTAATTCTCATGACGTCATATCTACCATATGAGTGTGCCGGATGCGGTCAACCGTCGAATGACTACTATCTGATTATATCGTGTAACTGCCAACAATGCGGTTGTAATCTTATCAATGGAATTTGTCAAATTTGTATCGATTTTTTGACTCCGAATTCTTTCGACGATTCCCAAAATTTTCCCGACCATCCCGCACACTATGAACCAATATGGTGTGATATTTGCGGGAACGATGCTCGTTATGGTCATTATTGTACTCCTCAAGTTCCAAATCTGGAACCATGCTACGATCAATACTATGGTGAGTTCCCGCAAACTTTACCGAGTCTTCCACAACAATATCCTTGTTATGAAGATTGTGGAGGTCCCCATGCGACTTTTGAATGTCCACCGATGAATCAAAATTCACGATTCCAAATCTATCGGTTTTGGAACGAAAAATTCAACCCCCACAATTTCCCGTCATTCATCAAGCTCCTCAAAAATTGAGCACGGAAGCTTTGCATGCCCGAGAAGACCTAATCAATTCGATAGAAAACTTTCTAAAAAGGTTTAATCGTATTTCTTTTCGGGACAACCCAAAAGTTTTAATGCAAGCTTGGGATAAACTTTTTGAAATTAAACATGCTCAACCCGAGGACACACAAGAATTGCTCATCAAACTTGTGAAGATGTGCGAAGTATAAGCGAGGAGTTTGCCGAATATTAACATTCCTAACTATGAATTTGTCTCCTCGTCTTATGATGATACGATGAACGAAGAAAAGTTCAATTCCTTTAAATATATCATTATGTCGAACTTCCTCCGTGTGTTGCAACACACTCGCGTTATATAACCGATAGCCCGTTGACTCTCATCATAATAGAGGATGACATCTCACACTATTCCAAAACTGGAATTGGACGAATTCATAAAGTCTAGTGTTGAGAACCTCGTCCAAGACCCAAGTGAGTCCGAGGGTGAATGTGAGTGTGATGTGCCCGATTGTAATGATTCTCAAACAACTATTTTTTCGACGTTTTCCAATCCTCTCTTCGACGATTCTTCCTCTAGCGATGACGAGTCAAGTTATGAGGAGGATGTTCACGAAATGAGTTTTAAAACTTATTCGAACCCTCTTTTTGATCTTGACAAAGAAATCATTTCTATTGAGCTCAATCCGATTCATAATGAAGACCTCGATTCTACGCCGAAAGATGTTCGTTTTGATGCCGAGTCTTATCTTCTCGAATCATTAGTCAATCGTGATACTTTGAATGTTTCCCCTCCCAAGATTGATCATCTTTTCGATGAGTTCGCCGATGAACTCACTCGTCTCAAATTAATTCCACCGGGAATTGATATTATCAACCTTGATCCGGAGGGTGATATCTTGTTTCTTGAGACTTTGCTTTACGATAACTCTTCTCCCCGACCACCGGAAGCCTTTCAAGCTAATTCTGATACGATCATCGATTCTTCTTCCACAATTCCTATCCCCGTTGAGGATAGTGACTCTTCTAGGGAAGAGATCGATATATTTTTCGGTCCGGAAGACTCGATACCACCGGGTATTGAGAGTGATGATTTCGACTCCGAAGATGACGACAATTCTGCTTTCCCTTCCGAGTTCGAATCTTTTCATGTTGATTATCCCAACCCGGGAGATTCAACCAGTGTATTATGGTGGAAAGACATCCCCAAGGGATTTGCCTAATCTTTTTCTCACCCATCCCGCCCTTCAACTTGATTTTTGACTTCATTCCTTCTCATAATAATCTCGGATCAATCTTGATGATCTTCTCCTTCCAGTAGATAGAAACATAGACTTACGATCCTGGATAGTGCATTAAAGTCGAATCCATGAAATCTCTTGCTGCTCATTCACCGTGATTTGATACTTCACTTCATTTTCATCGCGAAAAATGAAGTCAAAGTTTTCAATCACAATGATCTTTCTACCGAGGAAAAATCTCCTCAGTCTTCATCACATTGTGGCTCGAAAGCTTTCCAACTTTCTTCTGATAGCCCAATGTTGATTCTTGGAGCCAACACTCCTCATTTGAGTGTTCGTCAAGTCCACTTTTATCCTCCTTGACAAAGCTCTAGTATGGGGGATAAGGTCAAGCTCAGCGACCAGAAAAACAAGCGCTTCGTGGGAGGCACCCCATGCTTATCCGTAGTTGTAATTATATGAATAAGTGTTGTTTATTGTGTGAGATAACTTGTCTTTTCTATCACCCGTGTTCGTGTTGTTGTTGTTTATTGTCCAGGATTGCCCGGATTGTGAAGGCTCTCGTGTTCTCAGTTTTGTCTATTCGATCATTCGATTTCACATCCTCACTCATTTTGGGAATCCAGTATCCAAATCTAATCGACTAACGTTTTATCATTTGGCATACTTCATAAACGGCCTTAGGATAACGTAGTACCCTTCAAAACATCGAGGACGATGTTTAGTACTAGTTTGGGGGGGTATCTTCGATTTGATTGTTGCCTGCAGCATTGTTACCACGTAATCCCGTATTTTCACCAAAATTTTTGCAAAAATACCAAAAAATGAAAATTAAAAAATTTTTTCAAAAATAAAATAAGTGTTTTGTCACAGTTTTTGACTTTTCTTTTGGGTTAAGAAGGGGGGTGGAATAGGTGGGGATTTTTTGACTCGATCGGCATATTGAGCCTAACAAGTTCCTTCAGGGCCGAGCTTTCACGAATTCTATTACTATTGAATTTTAAAAAGGAAGAACAAAGAAAAGATAGAGTTAAATATAAGTTTATGTGCTGAGCAAGATTCTTCTAAAACTTATATGAATAACTTGTGGCTTTTTCTCCCATTAGCTTCTAATCCACCTAATCATACGTGCTCAATTCAATTCAACTAAGTCAATCGATGTTTTCAGAAAAAGCTTCAAATTTGTAACTTGATTCTTAAAGCAAGGTTTTTGAAAGATAAAAATTCCAAAGAAGCATGAAGAATATGGAATGTCAAAATGCACGAATAATGTAATTATGCCAATGAAGCATACATTTGATTATATGGAGCTGTAAAAGATGTGTCGTGATATCCCCAAACTCCGCTAACCTCAGGTGGGGGTTCAAACTAAACATCTTTCTTCTTGGATTTGTGTGTGCTTGTGATATCTCCACTGGAAGAAAGGTCTAGTGAGGGTCAACTAAGACACGATCCTTAGCCATATTAAGGAAGAAGGTGTTGAATTGATTTCTACTACGCTAGCAACGATGTGGGTTTTCAAACTAAGAACACCGTTCGATGGTGTGATAATCCTACTAGGGAGCGAGGCCTAGGTAGTGTTCAAACTAAGCACCATTCCTAACTTTAAGAACTTATGAAAATGAAAAATATGGTTTGCAAAAGTTTTCTATGTTTAAAATCAAGTTACAGTACCTAATAAGTTGTGCTTGAGTCGTGATTCATCTTGAATTATGACTATGAAAATAAGTTGATCTATAGTTGAGTTAAAACAAGCACACACATTCAAATCATATATCCATGATTGGGAGTAAAAAGTTCACAAGTCATAAGTATGAGGGCTTAACATCTAAACTTATATCAACAATGATCTTGTTTAATTGCTTGGTTTGGATCTAGTGAAAAATCGGGGACGATGAATTTATCCGTCAGGACATCCTTAGATTATTCTATGGACGCTTCTCATTCTATGATCCCAATGTTGATAAAATAAAGGAAGTCAAACAGATAGTTAAGAAAAGAAAAAGAAAGGAAAATCCAAAAATATTAGGGATAGTTAGTGTACATATAAAAAATGGTGAAAACGGGACTTGTCAAGGCTATTGATTCTTTAGTTTCCTTTGGCGAACGCTTTGCTACTTTTCGAAGTAATTAGTCGAGGGGGATCGAGATTCTTAGTTTTCTCGAGTGCTTACTTCATAGCATTGCGTGGGACACGCAACATCTTAGTTTGGGGGATTTTGGTATGTGCTTAATCACACATACCTTTTACCTTTAAAAACGAGCTAAAATAACCAAAAACAGATAAAAACTGCCAAATATATGTTTGTTTTGCATTTGTATTGTACAGAAAGTGGATATCAACAAAAAGACGAAAAGCCAAGCAAAAAGAGACAAAACAGGACACGGGATGGAAAAGTGTGTGAAATCGAAGCCAAATCAAAATCAAGTCTACTCCGAGAAGAAAAAGCAAAGAAAAATATAACTTGAGGGGTCAAAAATGCAAACCGGCCTAATTATATAATAAAGGAAACAAAAACAGGGGCTGATTATGCCAAATTGGGAAACTTCCATTTATAAAAGAAAGAAAGGGGAAAAAGAGAATGAAAAGAAGTAATATGTGGAGGGGATTTTCATGTACACAAACGAAACAATCCGTTAATCATCTTCCACCATCTCTCTCACAACCAACTGTATAAACTTTTCTCCCGCCATACCAAAACCAGCCCGCATCTTGTTTTGCACCCATACTTTCTCCTACAAAAACACCAACATCCTACCAATCATTTCATCCACCTACTTTTTCCCCCAGCTTTATAAAGTCCATGTTGGCAATCCCTCTTCATTCCCAAAGCATTTCGATGGCAGAGATTGTCTCCAAATAAGCTCAAAAGAAATCCAAAGGCTGGGATTTGCCTCAAGAATTCACTCACACCAACTAATCACACTTGGTTTTATCTCTCCAAAGTAGCACATCTGCAAGTCCCAAGACTTCACTATAGAAATTAGAGCTTTTTTGTAAGCCTTTGAGGCATCTAGTTAGTAATCTAGTTTTTAGTTTTTAGTAACTAATTAATTTTTAATCTTAAGTTTAAATTTCAAAGTCATTTACAGCTTTTTACTTTCAGCTTTGTAACATTTTCAAGATTAATGCAAGTTTGAGTTTTTAAAGTCACTTTATAATCCCAAGTGTTAAGTTTCTTAATTGAGTTGTTTCGTGTTCAAAAGCTCTCAATACAGCTTGTTTAGAAACTGTTTTAACTAAGTAAACTTAAAAGGTTAAGAGTTTTAAAATTTATCACACCAATCACTCTCAAATATACCTCAGCTTATGTTATGGATGATAAGCCAGTTCTGGATGGGCTTATGGACTCTCACTAGCTTGTTTTATACAAGCTAGAGCTTGTAGATTCATTGTTTGACCCTGTTTAGAGCAAGGGTTTTGTAAGTCTATCTCTCTTTTTCTTATTATTCTTACTTTCAGTAGAACTGCTTGTTATAAGTTAACACTGCTAGGCCAAATCAGCCTATTTAAGTGCTTATTCTTAATTAAAATTGCTTATAAGTGTCTTATTTTGTTGATAGATAATCTGTTTTTAATTAACTTGAGAGAAAAATGATTTTGAAGGGGTATTTTCAACTAACAGTACTAACCTTAAGTTAGTTCTGCTAGTTAACTTTTGGAACAACATTAACTTAACACTACCAGTACTAACTCCAAGTTAGTACTGCTAGTTCATTTTCTTGGATTTCAAAGGTAGCAGTACTAACTAACACTAGCAGTACTAACTCCAAGTTAGTACTGTCAGTTAAAACTGTTAAGTACTGACAGGTCATTTTAGCTTATCAGCTTATTATTTCAGCTTGTTTAAGATTTCTTTAGATTTTTAGAGTAGATTAAGCTTATTTTAGTGTACTATTTTCAGTAGAACTTATTTGTCTTTTCAAAATAATTTTAAGAGTTAATCAGTTTTAGTTTTCTAGCTTATCTATCATTATAGTCTATTCTGTTTGCTTATTCTTATGCTTAAGTGCTTATTTTGGGTAGTTAACCTCCTGTTTTAGCTTATTTGCTTATTTCTTGTTTAATTGTGTTTTGTTAAGCCTAGCATAACTAACCTTAAGCTAACAGTACTAACTTTAGCCTAGCAGTACTAACTCCAAGTTAGTACTGGTAGTTAAAACTGTTAGTACTGTTGTTAGTACTGTTGTGTTTATCTTGTTCAATTTACTTAATTTCCATTTTGTATTTGCTTATTTAGAGTCAGTTTAGCTTATTTAATTTGTCTTAAGTTTATTTGAGCTTACCTTTGTTTAGTGTAAAAGTTTTAAGTATTTTTCCCAATTCCTAGCTTTTATCTTGTTCTATCTTATAGTTCTTTGTTTATTTTTATCTACATTTTGCTTATCAGTGTTTAGTCCAATCATAACCTCATCCTTGTCATATTCAAATATCCAAATCATCTATACCATCTTTGTTCCTCATAATCAAGGCTACATTGTTCCATGATGAAGGTAGAGCTTTTAAAAATTTCTGATTTGCATCTTCATTAAGAACAGTTGCACTATGAACTTCTAGAAGGCTGATAAGTTTTTGAAACCTATCATGTGCTTTATCTAAGCCTTCTGTGTCAGATATAGAAAAGTTTTCAAATTATTGCTTCAAAACAGTCTTCTGCATCTTCTTAGATTCAACATTCCCACCAAATCTACTCTTGATAGTAGCCCACAAAGACTTTGCATCCTTTATTCCATGGAACCTCAGTTGATACTCATAAGGAATAGCCAAAAGCAAAATGCTTTTAGCTTTTCTTTCTCTTTGTCTTTATAATAGTGCTTGAGCAGTCTTTGGAGGTACTTCCGTTTCAATACCTTTTTCATCAGTTGTTACTTGTATAGGACCATCACCATTCAAGATCACTTGCCACAAACTATAATTTGTGTTAGTGAGATATTGCTCCATCCTCATGCTCCAAAGGGTATATTCACCCTTCTTGAGGATAGGAAGTTTTACAGTAGACACCATTTGAGGATATTCTACTGGTGCTATTTGTGTTGCAGGTTCTTCACTAGACATTGTGTATTATAGGAAGAGATCTAGATCTGATAAACTTCTTCTTATTCAGTGTTTCTCCACAAGCTCTGATACCACTTGTGAAGTCCCAAATAAACAGATCTTCTTAGCTTGTTAAAGCTTAGTTAACCTGGATAAATCTAAACTTACTATATGAGAAACTATGATTGTCAATACTACAAGTTATGCGAAATCTAACTTGCAATACTAAGACGAACAATGAATACTAAACTTGAATATATTGATTGCAAATATTCTGCCAAGGTTACAGAATAACTAACTATGAGATATGTGTTTTCTATGAAAGATTGATATATATCTAACTATGCCGTAGGGTTCGTTAATTCATTTTCTATGAATACTAAACTTGAATATATTGATTGCAAATATTCTGCCAAGGTTACAGAATAACTAACTATGAGATATGTGTTTTCAGAATAAATCCTTAATATGAGTTATTTTGTTTTCTATGACAAGTTTCGTGATATATCTAAGATTGCTCGAGAACTCATGAACATAGTATCATTGACTGTTCAGTTTGCTTCAAATGTCCCGTGAGAAGTGTGATTGCATCTCAACTTTTTTTTAACTCTCTGCTAATTTCCAATAGTATTCTGTCTGCATATTGTTTTGTTGTAATCCTTGGTGTAAGGGTAAACCCGATTATAACAAAACTTGAAATGATATTATAAAGTAGAATCCTACAAATTCCAAATTTGTTACTTAATCTTGCAATGTTTTGATTGAAAGAACGGTTGCAAAGATTAGATTCTTTACGTACTCTATACCACTCCGAAAAGTCATGTGATGTTTCAACACCTCTAGATGAAATATCCATTCATTCGTCTTTTGCATGTTGTGACAATGAGAGTACTACAACGCAAACTCATTTAAGTGATAGTTAACCAGGTCTGCAACCCACACACCCTCTTGACTGCTTGGACAGGAACTAGTTTAATTCAAGTCTTCAATCATACCGTTTGTTATGTTCCAAAGCAGTCATCAATCGATAGCATTGGGGTTTTTAAAGAAAAAGGGTAGATTGGTAAGAAAATAGAAGGATAGTCTCCTCGTTGATGAAATAGCGTAGACGCCTCCTTCATGAAATCCAACTTAAATCTCAACATGAGGGGATACCAAATCAATTCGTGATTGGTGGATTTACTTGTCTCGTAGTCCGAAAAAATCTACATCTCTAGCCGTTTTGTCGTTTTAAGTGAATCTTATTCGGGATCTTTTGTAAGAATTTAGAGGTTATGTATCGTGTTTTTCTAGTGTGTTGTCTGAATGATGAAATCAATTACCTTTCACGGGATTTTTACAATCTATGATTTAAACCGAATGATAAATGAAAATTAACGGAGATATTACAAAATCTATAGAAAACCTGTTTTTTTGTGTTTGAGTTTGTTCATGCTTGAGTGATTTGATTCGGAATCAGTGACGAAACTCCAGTGTGGAAAAAATTCCAAAAACAAAAAAAAAAACGACTGAGAAAAAAAAATAAAAAAAAAATGAAAAAATAAAAAATGACATATAACATCATAGAAAACGATATCTGTTTTTGGCCTTCGAAAAATCCTTACAGCTAAAGGGTGGTGTGATTACAGCCGTGATCAGTCTCGGTTTTCTCTTCGATTTTTAGAGGTCCGAGCCTAAAACGGACTTTTAGGATCAAAAGTTTATGGTGCCGTTAGTTTTACTCTTTGAAACCGTTTTCGTCACACAAGTGATTGCTCAGGAAAAAAAATTTCGTGTTCGGGTGGGGTCCAAAAAAAAAAATATATTTTTGCTGTTCGAAATGCCACTGTTCGATCCGGTCGGTTTTCGATCGCTCGTTCGATCCCGGTCAGTATTCTGAATCCTTGAAAATTTCCGCTCGTTCGAGTCCTTTGTCTCTGTCGTTCGAAGAAATATTCACAGTCGTCCGCTAGTTTTCGTTCACTTAGTTCGATACTTGGCTTGTTCGATCAACTCGTTACCTCGATCAACTAGTTCGATAAACTCGTTCGATCCTCTCGCGATCGATCCTCCTTCGATCAAAACTCGTTTCGATTCAAATCGTTCGATCATCTCGATAGATCCTCTCGTTTTCGATCAACTCGTTCCGATCAACTCGTTCGATCCGTCGTTTCGATCATTGAAATTTTTCCGCTCGTTCCGATCCTTTTGTTCGAAATGCTCCTAAGTTCGATCCCCCTAGTTTCGATCCACCTAGTTCGTCCCCCTAGTTCGATCACTTCCTAGTTTATCCCTCTAGTTCGATACTCCTTAGTTCGAGACCCCAAAATGAAAATTGCACTCGTCTCGATTCAAACAAGTATGAAGCTTCTTCGATCCAAACAGTTACATTGCTCGATTTTATCTTTATTTTCGTCATTGCGTTTGTTTTGTCTTATAATCAAACACACGAATATGACCCCACGAATACGAGTTTTTAAGCCAAGAAATGATTGCCGAACCAATGAGCTCATAAAAATCGAGAAATCACTAAACACAACCTCACCTATACAATACACCCTTCCGGTTTGGGCCACCGGTTAGCTCTGATACCAATTGTTACCCATAAAATAAAGATTTCACAAGCTAAGGAATGATCTGGAGGCTCGTGGGAGGATTAAACTAAATAGAAAGCCATCATATTATTTAGTGAGAGAGAAAAGGGAAGAGGAAGAATGTGAGTTATTCTAGAAGAGAGAAACACACACACCTTATTAACAAAATTAAGAATCCTCACCCCTCCATGGAAGTTTGGATAGGAGGGGGATAGTATATATAGCCTGGACACGGTCTACTTAACTACACTTTGACATTGCTAGTCCCTGAGTGTCCAAGCGGCTTATATAATCTAATGTAATTCCGTATTAGACGAAATAATTATAGGCTAACAGTTTTCTATGAAAGATTGTTATATATCTAACTATTGCCGTAGGGACGTAGGGTTCGTTTTATACATTAAGGAAAAACACTAATGGGCTTACAAAGCGTTAAGTGATCTTTTCCATATCTATTCTAGTATATTTATGCATATCACTTAAGCAAAGTAAGTAGTTATCTAACTTCTTTTACTAACGAGAACTAATAAAAACTAACTAACAGTAAATAATAAACTATACATTTTGTACTGGGCTAGTACTAACTATAACATAACAGTACTAACTATTAAAATAGCAAAATACTATGACTTTGTTTTATTTTCTTCAATCTGTAGCAAGATAAGCTAAGAAGCTGTAGATAGCAGTATCAATCTTGGAACCCAAGCTAGTTGAAGTAGTAAAGTAGTATAGCAGTAAGTTGTAGTAAGTAAGAGTAGTAACTCAGAATTCCCATCAGATCTCGATTCATATCGGATAGTGATAGTCGTTTCACATCTTGGTCTTTAGGCAATCAATGCAAGAGGCATACTTTAGGGAACTTGTTTAGACATGAGTACGGCTTATCACCCTCAGACCGATGGTCAGAGTGAGCGTACTATTCAAACTTTAGAAGACATCCTTAGAGCGTGCATCCTGGACTTCGGAGGAAGTTGGGATGTTCATCTTTCATTGGTTGAGTTTTCATATAACAATAGTTATCATTCTAGTGTTGAGATGGTGCTCCATTTGATGGGCATTGTTATGGTAGTAGAAACGGTGTCGTTTCACCAATTATGTGGGCCTCTGAGGGTTGGAGAAAGGTCAGTTGATTGTAGGCCTGAGTCTAGTGCAAGAGTCTACTAAGAAGTTCTCGCCAGAATTAAGGTAGACTTAAGTCTGCGCTGTGATCGGTACTAATAAACTAACATTTTGTACTGGCAGTACTAACTATAACTAACAGTACTAACTATTACAACTAGCAATACTAATGACTTAGTTTATTTTCTTCAATCTTTAGCAGCAGTATCAATCTTGAACCAGCAGTAGTAAAGTAGTACTAGCAGTAGTAACTCAGAATTCCCAACAGATCTCGATCATATCGGATCGTGATAGTCGTTTCACATCAAGGTTTTAGCAATCAATGCAAGAGGCATTAGGAACTTGTTTAGACATGAGTACGGCTTATCACCCTCAGACCGATGGTCAGAGTGAGCGTACTATTCAAACTTTAGAAGACATGCTTAGAGTGTGCGTCCTGGACTTCGGAGGAAGTTGGGATGTTCATCTTCTATTGGTCGAGTTTTCATATAACAATAGTTATCATTCTAGTGTGAGATGTGCTCCATTTGAGGCATTGTATGGTAGAAAGTGTCGTTCACCAATTATGTGGGCTGAGGTTGGAGAAGGTCAGTTGATAGGACCTGAGTTAGTGCAAGAGACTACTAAGAAGATCTCGCAAATTAAGGATAGACTTAAGGCTGCGCGTGATCGTCAGAAAAGTTATGCTAATAAGAGGAGGAAGCCTCTAGAGTTTAGTGTAGGTGACTATGTCTTGCTTAAAGTGTCGCCTTGGAAAGGTGTGGTTTGCTTTGGGAAGAAGGGGAAATTAGCACCTGGATTTGTTGGACCGTTTGAGATTATTGAAAAAGTAGGCCCCGTAGCCTACAGGTTAGATTTGCCTAAGGAATTGAATGGTGTTCATGACATGTTCCACGTATCGAACCTTAAGAAGTGTTTGGCTGATCCAACACTGCAAGTGCCTTTGGATGAGATTCGAGTTGATGACAAGTTGAATTTTATGAAAGAGCCTGTGGAAATTTTAGAAAGAGAGTTTAAGAAGCTAAAGCGTAGTAGGATTGCCATCGTTAAGGTTCGGTGGAATTCAAAACGTGGCCCTGAATTCACGTGGGAACGTGAGGATCAGATGAAATTGAAGTATCCGCATTTGTTTAGTGATGCTAGTAGCTGAATTTCGGGGTCGAAATTCTTATAAGGGGGTAGAATGTAACCCTTTCCCTTTTTGTGTTTTGATTATTTCATTTATAGTCCTTTGACTATTTGACTTTCGTTAGTTTATTCAGATTTTGTACCGTGTTGACGGTGGTGATTTTGTTGAGAATTGTGGTAATTTATGGTTATTTGTGAATAATATTCCTTTTTAGAGGTTATTATTATGTTATTTGTATTCCGGGTGGTTTGATCCGTGAATTTTGAGAAATACCGAAAAACGAGTCCTAACACGTCTGTTAATGTCCAAATAAGTTTTGAAGGGTTTAAAGTGAAAATATGTCGTGTAAATACTCTAGGTTAATGGAAAAGTATTTTTAAGGTGAATAAAAATGCTAATTAACTTTAGGATAAATTTTACGGTTGAGTTTTACGAGCTTTTAAGTGATCCCGACATGAAAAGAAGAACCCGAGACCCCCTAGGATCCAAACCGGTTAAGGATAACGGGAGGGAGACATGGTGGCCTAATTTTAGCTAACCTTGTCTAAAATTATACATAAGATTCTTTTCATTACCTCATTTCTCATAATCATTTTTCATTCAAAAAAATAAAACACACATAAGTGTGTGTGTGTGTGTGTGTGTTTTGTTCGCCACCATCCACCACAAACCACCATAGAGTTTCCAACTTTGATCAAGAACGTGATATTCCGGGTTGATACGAGTATTTGGGTATTTATTTAAACAACGTTTGGGTTATCCGGTTCGTGTAAAATCTACATTTTTGAAGATTTTCTTGTAAGTTTTCAAACTTAAATTTTGTTTGTCCTTTTGGGTTTATATTGATGCACAATGTTAGTTGTACAAGTTGATCGTTGTAAAAATCGATTTTTGGAAACGAAACGAATAAAAGGGGGTGTTTGGCTTGCGTCAATTAAGAAAAGAAACACGAGGATTTTGTAGTTTTGATATTCTGGTCGTGATGGTTGAATAACATATGTTGCTAGATAGCTTAGTTTTGATAATATCTTGTATAGCTTATTTCGGGCTTATTTTTAAGCTATTTCGTGGCTTATTTTGGGCTTAAATGCCACGTCATTTTTCACAACCACAAGGGAAGTGATTTTGAATATTTTTATGATATGGCGTATGTTTGTGGACTATTTTTATAGCTTATGGTGGTAACCAAATGCGATACGTAGCTTCTTAGCTTATGGTTAAGCTTAATATATGTATTGTGGGACTTATGGACTCACGGCCCAATAAGCCTATTTAAGCCGTGGCTTAATGAGAGGGCTTATTGTGGTCCGGATTATTTTTTACTTATTAGTATAAGCTTATGTATATAAATGGACATTGGTTTTGGACTTGGATCGTATTTTGGACTTATAAATATTTACTTATATTACTTATCTATTTTCTTTAATAGTATAAGTAAGTATTATTGAGTAATGGGATTAATATGATTGATTGAGATATGTCGTCAACCATCACACCATTAAATTGTTATGGGTAAGTGTACAACGTGTCTAAACTCTATGCATCAAACGTGAAGACTATTTTAGGAATGAATGATTAAAATAGGACATTAACTGGACTAGGTCTTGTACGGATGTCGATGAATTTGCTTGTGTGATTGAGATTTGGTTGCTAAAGACTTGTTTGAGGTGATTTCTCATAGCCCCATTTTTATTGTCTTTTTCTTTGGGGGAAAATGATACTCAAATGTGTTTTGAACTGTTTTGAATTGAACTGTGCGAAATGTGGTTTTGTTTTTGGGACAAGATATG
>BQNB010057192.1:680-23691 GCA_026074375.1 Tanacetum coccineum | reverse complement strand
CATACACAATAAGTATTCATAGTCAGTGTTTCTATATAGTCAAACTGTATTTATACAAGTTGGCTATCACCCTTAGCAGGCAGCAAAGATCTGTTCAGTTTGGGACTCACATGGCTTATTGGACATATTAAGCAAAATGAAAGCTAATAAGCTGAGACCAAATCCTATCCTAGACTTAATGAGCTACAAAAATTAGAAAGAAGCAAATGACATAAGCTAAAAAGCACTAATAAGCTAAAGGACATTATGACACAAAAGACATATTCTAGAAGACTTTTGACAAACTTTCAGCTAACATTAAGACCTAAGACACATAGAAGTTGGAAAATAAGCAAAATGAATAAAACATAAACTGAGAAATTGGAGTGAAAATGACTGATTGGGAAACTTAAGCTTGAAACTACTAGGCTTTTGCTACAACTGTTACACATTCTAAGACTTAATAAGCATCTAGGAAGCAAATTAGCTAAAAACAGATGAACACTAAGCCTAAAGGACACAAATAAGCTGAACATAAGTAAGTAAACCTAAGTAATAAGCTAGGAAAGCTAAGAAAAAGACAGACTTCACTACTTGTATTTTTGGCTTTTTGATTTAAAAGGCTATTTTGCAGCTAGGATTTAAGACACAAAAAGATATTTTGACACAATATAAACTGAAAAGAGATTAACTTCATACTACTAAAAGCTAAATTAAACAGAAATCAACCAAAGAAAAGCTAGAATCAAACCACAATTTGAACTGCAATATTGGATTTTAAAAACAAACTATGGACTTTGACTGATTATAGCCAAAACTCACTCTAAAGATTTTCAAAGTTTAGTATCTCAAAACAGATATTGATTAATGCACTAGAAACTCATTTTGACACAAAAAACACACTCAAGTAAGACTTTAATCAATTTAACACAAATAAGCTGATATAAAAACCTTAAAACTGGCATACTAGGATTTTTGATAAAAGAAACTTGAGAACTTGGCAAAACTTATTTTAAACTAATGAAAACTATTATTCAAACTAAATAAGAGCTTAACAAACGTGACTTAATCACCAATAATGACACAAGCAGTCTTAACTTAAGTTAAGACTGCTTATGCCAAACACCCCTTAAAACATTCAGACACCATTTTTAAGCTTATGAAAAGTGATTTAAGCTAAAATCTAACAAGACCAAGTATAAACTAAGAAAAATAAGCAAAAACAAGCAATTTTCAACCATTAATAAGCACTAGAAATAAGCAAAAAAGAACAAGCACTTTAAAAGCTAAAAATCATAGATTACATGAAAAGCTTAACCAAATGAGTTCTAAACTAAAAATAAAACATCATAAGCATTATAAAGACTGAATAAGCAAATTCAAAGCATAATAAGCACAAAAAGCACAGAATAAGCAAATGTATAAATAAGCTAAAAAATGCAAAATGGAACATACCAATGACCTTTGCTCAAAACAAGGTCTAAATGCTCAAAAGAGCTTATCAACAAGCTCTAGCTTGTTTAAAAACAAGCTAGTAAAGTCCATATAAGCCCTTCTCTTTTTGGCTTATCTTTCATTTTAGCTTTTTGAGTGATTTTTAGTGAAAATGACTTAAGCTATATAAAAGTCTAATTTGCTTTATGAAAACAGGTTATATAAGAGCTTATTAGAGCTTATCAAACATTTCCAAACATAAAATTAGCTTAATCATAAAAACAGAATTTTTGCATAAAACTTAAGATTTCATTAAACTTTAAAAACTTTTACAATACTTGAAAGAAAATACAATAAGCTGATTTTAAACTAAGATAAGCTGAAAAATACAATAAAAAGTAAACTACACTAGATAAAAAACTAGATGCCCTAAAACTAAAACTAGTCTTATATATATAGCCGAATAGAGAAGATTCTAGGTCTTGAGGGTGTGTTTCTTCTGTGAGAGGTATTGGGCGTGCTCTCCAAGCTTTTAATCTTGGCCATTGATTCTTCTTTGTGCTTCTTAAACCCTCATCATAACCCTTGATTCCTTTTCTCCAATAAGCTTCCATGGGATTGCCAATGTGGAGTTGTCCTCTTCTAGGGTGGGGTTTTAGTTGGGTTTTGTGCTTTTTCTTGGTGCAGGGCAAAGGAAAGGGACGGGTGAATAGTAGGATTGGCAGGAAATGGGTGTGGGGCACTGTTCGTTATTTATTAATGCGGTTAGGGGGTAAAAGGACTAAGGGTGCAAAGGTTTAAATGATGTAGGGGCTAAATGTGTTAGTCCCTAAGGACTAGCAATGTTATTCCTTAAGGACTAACTGTGTAATGGTTAAAAAGGGGAGTTGGTATTTTAAGTCTAAATGGGCTTATTTACTAGGCCTAATATAATGGTTTTGAGATTTGTGCTCCTTTATGAAGGCTTAAAATCATAAGGCTTATAATTGATGATTTAATGGCTCGACCCGCCCAATTAACATGGAGAGTGCGGGTTGGTCCAAAAGGATGCAAATGTTCCTCAATGGCTCTCTATCTTTAACTTTGACATGACTTGAATGTGACTTACTTTCCATTCCCGTGCTTGGTGTTTTATGGCTTCATTTTTGTCCTTTAGAGATTATTTCTGTTACCTGCACATATACAAATCAAAACAAACATATATAACTTGGGTGCGGGTTGGTCCAATAGGATGCTTATGTCCTCGGCTTCGATCTTTAACTTTGACTTTGACTTTGAATTTGACTTTCTTTCCATTCCCGTGCTTGGTTTTGGCTTCATTTTTGTCCTTTAGTGATTATCTGTTACCTGCACAGTATACAAATCAAAACAAACATATATTTGGCATTTTTTGTCCGTTTTTAGTCATTTAGACTCATTTTAATGGGTAAAAGGTATGTGTAATTAAGCACATACCAGTGAGGTTTTTGGATAACTCTTCATTTAGGTAAACAACCATGAATGTAATGATAAAATTACAACCTAGTGAAATGCACCACAATAATGCAATATAATTATTTGATTACAAGTTAAGTTTTGCAATTTTGAATAAATTAAAGGTTATATGTACTTAATTTGAGTTTTGAGGCTAATTTTATTTTAACACGTCTTTTCTTGTTTTTGTGAGGAAAGAGAATCTATTTGATGATATCATGATTTTAGAGAAGAATAAGGGTAAAATGGCTATATAGGCTTTAAATAAAAGTAAAAAATATCAAAATTTAGGTAACTACTAGTATTTTGAATGTTTAGAAGGATATTGATGTAATATTAAAATTATAAAGGCTATTAATGTAATATTGAAGTTTTTGAATGATATAGATGAAATTCTTCCTAAGATAATTTTACTACTGAAAACTATACTCCATACACTAAAAACAAGTAGTATTACAATTCTACCATTCTCCCCAAATCAAATCATAACCTATCAGACCATCAGTAGCCCTTAAAGGATTCATTTTTCATTAAAGTGATTATGTAATCAAATTCCAATTCATATCATTATAAATAATCTAATCTTCTTGTCATCAATATTAAAGAATAAAAATAGGAGTTAGCTTTTGACCAATTGAGTCAATACTTTAACAGGATGCGAAGGGAGTGTATTTGAGGAGGTTTAGTATAGCTCTTTAGGTAAACAAACATGGCACCAAAACCGTTTTGTCACATCATCAATGAAACCCTTTTAACATGGCACCAAAACCGTTTTGTCACATCATCAATGAAACCCTTTTAACATGGCACCAAAACCCTTGTAACACCACCAACAAATCGTATCTCTGACCTTCTTCATCCAAACAAAAAATCACCAAAATGTTTTTCTTTTAACACCACTAGCAAATTGATTTGTCGATCGTCCAAACAAAAAATCCTAAAACCCTTGGTAACATCTTCTTTTTTGCATCTCTGACCTTCTTCACCCGAATCTCATCGGGAGGAAAAGGGGGTTCGATCATGGTTAAACCAAAAAACATCATTGATTCAAGCGGATGGATATAGATATTTCTTAACAACAAGAAAACTATGAAAAAACAAATCGATTATCCGTTTCATAAAGAGGCTAAAAAACTAGCGACATCCTTTTACGTATCTAATATACCTAACTCGGTGGATGCAAAAGGCCTGTGAAAGATTTGTACATCTCATGGATGATTGGTCGATACTTTCATTACAAACAAATTATCAAAAGGAGGTAAACGTTTCGGTTTCATTCGTTTCTTAGGAATTAAAGATGAGACTGAATTTGCTAAATCATTGTCGAATATTTGGATTGGTAGCTATTATTTATATATATATATCAGTTTCTTGTTCTCAAAAAACCTCTGCTAAGGGATCCCAATTCAACCACAACATCACGACAAAAGACAAAAACCCTAAACCTAACCCTAGTAGTAATCCTAATAACATTCCTCTTAAGAACAAAGACAAGTTCCCTGATCTTCCTTCGTTTGATTTTGTAACAAATGGTATTGCAAAACCTACTGTGGATACCTCTTCAACAAATGCTAATATCCAAGCTTTAGTCCTCGATGATCAAGACCTCATTAATGTTGAAGACCCATATATGGTGTTATTGGTGAAGCTAAAAGACGTGAACTCAATGAGTAATATGTATGTGATCTGTAGGAATGAAGGATTTACAAAATTGAAGTTTCATCATGTTGGGGGCCTTTAGATATGGATTCAATTCCCTTTGAGTTCATCAGCAGATAACTTCCAAACTAATGCTTACTTAAAGAGTGTTTATTCTTGCATCAAAACTGCTACACCTTCCTTTAAAGTTGATGAACGTATGATCTGGATTAAGATTCGTGGAATTCCTTTATGTGCTTGGGGATCAAATTCATATAATAAAGTAGCAGATATGTTTGGCAAATTCATGGTTTTTGAAGCTGAGGAATTGATATAAATGAGTTGAGGTAGGATTTATATTTCTACTAAGTCGCATAATTTTGTTTCAGAAAGAGTGTTAGTTGAAGTACATGGGATGAATTATGATATTCATGTGCATGAGTTAAGAACATAGAACATGGAACATAAATATTGTTGATGAAACACTTGATTCTTTCAACAACTTTGATGTCAATGGTATGGAAAAGGTGGAGGATTTTGTAGACAAAAATTCTTTGGCTAATTTGAACGACTTGAATGACTTGAAAGAAACTATAAACGAATTAGCAAGCAATAAAATTCAACATCCAATCAGCAAAGAGAATATGGATTAGGAAGACGACATCAACAAAGTATCTTCTGAAATTGTAGTTTCCTCGAACCTAAGTCGGCCTCCAAGTTTTGAACATATGAAAAGAACATCTAGTAAGTGCTCTACTTCTTTTGCTAGATACCAAAAAAAGACATAAAAGGAGTCTCCCTTATTCAAATAGAACTTAAAGATACTGTTGTATAAAATGCAATTTCACACATTTATTATAAATTATTTTACATGTTTCTAAGATTGAGAAAAGTTGTTTGTATTGACTTAATTCTTGACTTAAACAACTCAAAATTATCAGTACTGTATTTAAGTCAAGCTCTTTATAATTTTAAGATGTGTTCACACAAAGACATTCGTTGAGCTTGATTTTGACTAATGTCTATGCCTTTGTTTCGATCCATACATAGGATGTAGATTATAACTTTTGAACAAAAAGCTAAAATTGCAGATATCTTTGTTTGTTAAGTTCACTGGGTAAAGTTCTTTTTAGATGAAAATAATTTTCTACTCGTGGGCATAAATATTCAAGCGCCTTATTGTTTACTTCTTATATCATGCTCATGTTCACAATTTAGTGTTGTTGATAGAAATAATGCCTAAAAACATTATTAATATTTTTTGATCTCTCTACTTTTTGATAATCATAAAATGTAAAAACGATTAATGAAAAATTATTTGTAAACAAGTAATTAGTAGTAAATTTTTATTTTGAAAATTTAATCACTTAAAGGTATGAATAAACATATGCTTAATGCTTTTCATAATCAAAAGAATTTTTAGTTAACCTCACATTTTTTATAAAAATGTCACAAACCTTTTTATATCTTTTACAAAAACATTTTTGGATTTAAAAGAAATATTTTATTCAAATAAATATTTTAAATTTAAAATTTCTACCAAAAACGGCTAGAAATGTTTATTAAGGGGATCGGCCCCTATTTAAGAGGAGTGTCTGGGCTGGGCGTCCCCCTTAATTATAAAGGGCGACCCCTTAATTTATTAAGGGGACCGGCCCCTATTTAAGGGGGCCGCCTAGACAAAAAGCCAGCTCAGCTGGCCTATAAATACTGGACTATTTCCCACTGTTTTTCTCACCTTTTGCACACACTTTCTTTCTGTTCTAAATCAGTTTATACACTCTTTTCTTTCCTTTGATCATTTAATCATAAAGCTTTGTTTCCAAGTGATCCAAGCTTAATTCCTCAAGTGCAAGAGAAGAATACTTCTTATCATCAAATCAAGAAGTGTTATAGTATAGTTGGTATAGTTGTGTAGTTGTGTTATATCTTGTAAATCATTTGTGTATATTGTGAAGGTGTGTATCGTAGTTGTGTACAATAAGTAGATTGTTGTGATCATTGTAAGTATAGTTAGATCGGGGTGATCTTAGTAAGTAGTGATAGATTGGTGTGATCGTAGTAGTGTCTTGGTGAAGTGAAGTTGTGAAGTAGAGAGAAGTTGTGTAGTGAACCCAAGTTGTGATTTGTCGTGAAGTGGTGTGTTGTGTTGTGATAGATTGGTTCTAGCTAGGATTAGAACTCGACATTTCGCTTAGTGTCGAAAATTGGTGTAAGCTAAGTCGTGTACGGTTTTCTCCGCCTAAAGGGAGTTTGTTGACATAGTGAAGATAACTCTCGAGTTTGGTGCTCGGGGAGTGGAGTAGGGCGAAGAGGTGCTTCGTTACCGAACCACTATAAATCCTTGTGTTGTGGTTTGATCTTTCTAACTCTTATCTCTTGTCTTTCATATTTACTTGTCATTTACTTACATACTTGTATTGTTCATATTGTGCACATATTGAGATCACACAAAGTCGAATCTAAATTTTTATAAACAAGCATAACATTAATTTAAAAAGCGGTAAACTATTCAACCCCCCTTCTAGTTTTTCACAATTGGTATCAGGAGCCACGTCAAACAAGATTTTTAAAATAAACTGTATTTTAAAACTTGAATCGATCTATGGAATCGAAAAAATATTTAGAAGGGCAATCTATGCAAAGACCACCACTATTTGAAAGTGATGGATTTATTTATTGGAAAAATAGATTCGAAACTTATGTGAAATCAAAAGATCTAGATCTTTGGCATGTTATTACCTATGGTGATTTTCCTCCTATTCAAAATAATCCCGAAACTAAAAAGGATGAAATTGTACCATTTGATAAACAAAACGATGATCTTAAAAAGAAACTTGCTAAAAATAATGAAGCTAAAATGGTGATTTATAATGCTTTACCACGTAAAGAATACGAAAGAATTTTTATGTGTAAAACCGCAAAAGAAATTTGGGATACTTTATTAATCACACACCAAGGTAATAGTCAAGTCAAAGATAACAAAATAGATCTTCTTGTTCAACAATATGAACAATTTACGATTTCGGAAGAAGAATCGATAGATAATGCTTTTGCTAGATTTAATACTATTATTACTAGTCTAAAAGCACTTGATGAAGGTTTTTCTAGCAAGAATTATGTTAGAAAATTTCTTAGAGCACTTCATCCTAAATGGCGTGCAAAGGTTACGGCTATTGAAGAATCAAAGAATTTAACATCTCTATCGCTTGATGAACTTATTGGAAACTTGAAAGTTTATGAAGTAATAATTAAGAATGATTCCGAAATGGTTAAAGGAAAAATAGAACAAAATAGATTTCTTTCCTTGAAAACCAAAAAGGAATCAAGTGATGAAGATAGTTTGACTTCCGATAGTGAAGACGAAGAATACGCCATGGTCGTGAGAGACTTTAAGAAATTTTTCAAAAGACGGGGAAGATTCGTAAGGCAACCACATGATGAAAGAAAGGTATCTCAAAGAAATAAATACGACAACAATGGCAAAGGCGAAAGAAAATGTTTTAAATGTGGGGATTCAAATCACCTCATCAGAGAGTGTCCAAAACTATCAAAAAGATACAATCAAATAGCCTTTGTTGGAGGATCATGAAGTGATAACGACGAAGATGAAGAAGAAAAGATTAAAGATGAAAAATGTCTTATGGTTAGAGCTTCTAATGAGGTACTTTCCGAAACCGAATTCTTTAGTGATGACCAATCATCGTTAGATGAAAAAGACGTAGATAATGAATATAATCGACTATGCAAAATAGGTCTAAAAGTCATCGCTAAAAATATATCACTAAAACAAATTAAAAACAAATTAGAAAATGAAGTACTAGAACTAAAAAATAAACTATCTAAAATAGAAAAATGTAAAGAGGTCAATGAAGAATGTAAAACATGTCAAGACCTCAGATTTGAAAATGAAAAACTTAAGGAAGAAATTTCTAAGCTTAATCCATTTAATAATAGTAGTAAATCGCTTAAGAAAATGTTAAATCTTAAAAAACCTTCCGGTGATAAATCCGGCCTAGGATTTAATTTTACCAAAGGATCAACTAGTGAGTCTAAACAAGTGAATTTTGTTAAATCACAAGAGGTTGAGTCTAAAGAAAAATTAGTAGAATCAAACTCAAGCCCAAGACCAAAATTTATGCTTATAAACAATACTAAAATACCCATTGCAAGCAAAGATGAAGTAAAACATTTTTATGAACCTTCTTTAAAACCCGGAGTTGGCTTTACTAAGCATAAAACAAGATCTAAGACTCCTCCTCCAAAAAGAACTAATAACTCTCACCCTCGGTCTAAAGCACCACAACCTAGGAGAGATCAAGTTAGACAAAATTACCCCAATAATAATCATTCAATGTGGAATTATTCACAACAACCAAACTTCTCTCCGTGGGGAATATGTCCACCTTATATGTATCCAAATCAAATGCAACATATGCAAAATATGTTCGGGACTAACAACTTTGGACCCATGAGACATTGGGCTCCAAGTGGTTGAGTCGTTACAATATTCAAGTGGAATTGTTCATTAATATTTTTTGGAATCCGATGAGCAAATACATTCTTAAAATCTTTTGACGGGTTTTCCAAAAGTTTTCTCCTTCAAAGCTTTCTTACTTGAAGATGTTACAGTAAACACATTGTAGGCAAAGGTATGTCTCTTTTCCAAACTTCTTAGAATTTAGATTATGTGTTAAATGTTAAATGACTATATATTATTATGCTACATGTGGTATATGCTAAACAAATAAGTTATAGTTAGTAGAACATAATTTAAGCTTATGGAAATAGTGTAGTCACTAGAAATGCCATTTGTTGGCTTTCTAGAATTAAGAGATTTTGTTCATTATGAACTCGTCTCTCACATAGTTGAATTAGAATTCTCTACGTACATCTATAAAATGGAAATCTTCTATGTCCACTAGTAGCGAACTCACGTAGATGAAGAAAAGTGAGTTAGTGGGTAATTATTAACATAGAAGTAGGATTAGTTTTTCATCTTACGCCGGAAAGGCATGACATCAAAATCACTATGGATGAAACAAACTCCTTTCGACTACGACGTCCGCATCGTCTACACGTCTACAATAAACTACGTCTATCGAAATCTTCTCATCAAACTTTAAGTCCAAGCCTCATGACATGAACGATACCATTATAATAAATAGTGTGCCCACTATCCACACCTCGATAATGATGCATATTATTCTCTATAAAAAAGCCATCGAGGTGTCATTCTCCACAATAAGACATGACGATAGCCTCAGTCGTCACCGGATTGGTAGGTGGCAACCTCTAGTAGTACTAATTACATGTATAACGTCTACCATTACGCGTACCAGTTTAACAATTTTAATGCTTTCCACGGTCTTTTATCTAGTCGAGTTAAAGCTAACCTTTAATATCAAGGCTACTAGCATACATTCGGGTCCATTGTGTTCTATTTTTAAAACAAGCAAGTTATCACCCTCGCGGTTGTAAAACAATTAAAGTATTAAAACTGCAGCTATGAACTCACACCGTAATAGAAGAAGATCAGAAGTAAAAGACATCTTGAAACGAGAAAATAACTCATACGCACCACCCTAAAAATAATGCAAGCGTCTTTAAAAAAAAAAAAAAAAGTCAATAATTATATAAGATAAATTAATTACGTAAAAATAATGTGACGATGTGCAAAACATGTTCACGAATAATGTACGACATTCGTCTTAGACCTAACCAGTATCTTAGACCACCTAAATCCTGATGTGCATGATCTTTTATGACATTAACATCTACCAAGTTTTGTTTGTATGAATTCAGAATAAACCACTTTCATTTATAAACGTTTACTATTTTTAGTATAGACGTAAAATTTTTAATTCTGACGTTAACCCGGTTTTACGCATGTATCCTCAAAATCTAAAAATGGTTAACATACATTGGCTTACACCCCTATAAAGCCCTTAAAGTATAGTTTCCTAGATAAAAATTAAGTATAACTGATATTTAGTAATGGGGGGGGGGGGTATGTGGGAGAGGGGGGGAACGAAATGACCATTTTACCCTTAGTACTCTAGCCATTTTTTAGGTGTAATTTCTAGTTTTTACTAAAAATGACCATAACTCTTAAAATATGATAGCAAATAAAAAGTAAATTACAGTTGGGGTTAGCTTCTGTTATAATGCCCACTACTGACCTAAACCTAAAAAATGCTGATTAGTTTTAGTCCAATTTTTATATGGTTTTACTCCGTATTCTTTCAATTGGTCCAATTTTGATATATTTCCGTATTTTGACCATAACTTCATCATCCGGAGGAGTTGGTTGACCATCCAACTCTCACAATTAGCCAAGACCATTATCTACATCCCTAAGCATTTTAATCTAGGTCTCTAGTTCATTGAAATATGAGAAACATCACGTTTTTCTACTGATCAGAAAGTACATTTTACAAAAAGTCCATCTAACCTAGTTTTGATCAATCAATCTTCCACCAATATATCCACAAGTCTTGTACACATCTCATCAACATTTTTTTTATACTACAAATAACATCATTTTAAATAATCAAATCAAAAATCAAAATATATTTTGCATGCCATAGTTTTTACATGGAAATCAAAATAGAAATCTTTTAATACTTACAATTTCAAAAAAATGATCAATACTTCCTATATCACCCCACAACTTGTGTAGAGTCAGCACTCACCCAAATATCTTTTACCAAAATATACACTACCCCTAAACACCAAAATTTACCCAAGATCAACACATGTTCACCCTTGAATTTCACATGCAACACTACACCCTTTTTCACCAAATCACTTATACAAACCCTAGGTTTCAAGACAACTCCCAAACAACACTTCTACACCATTTTGATCACAATTATAACCCTTTAAAAACAAGTATAAATCAGCCCTTAAAGTGGTAATGTGTAGTGGTTTTTGATGGATTTTTGGTTCTAGGTAAATAGGCACAATGTTTAAGGGATTAAACTAGGTAGTCATATCACATAGGTAATTTTGATTTTAATCTTGAAAATTGTGATGGATATGATGTTTGGGTGTGTGGAATTTTGTCCAAATGAAGAACTAGAGAGAAAGTTTTTATAAAATTTTTTTACCGTACAATGTTGTTTGTGTGTGTAAATTGTCATATTTTGGTTAAGAGAAAATAAGAGGATTTTAGGACTAGTGATAATGAGTGGGTTTGATTAACAACTAAGAAGACATACATAGCCCTCTTGGTGACGCCACCCACCTTTGCTGAGTGGAGAATTAGTGTATAAAGTAGTTTACTACATGTCCCACTAAAATGGTTAAGAGCTAGTATTTTCACAAGTCCCCGATAATTAAAAAAGGTGCGATTTAATAGTCTTTTTCATGAAAAGTAAAAATGTACTTGACACGGAAAAAAATAAACAATGCAACAAAAATATATCAATGGTATATTGTAAACTATAAACGCATACTTATGTAGAATTCCCGTTCTTTGTACCGTCACGTAATTACAAATGTAAGCCCTAAGTCTCCACCGTATGAGAACTTGAGTTCAGTATCTTAAGCAGAAAAATGAAAAATATAATGAATATTCGATGAAACAAATAACGATCCTACAATTGACGTGTGAATTAACACAGCATTACCCCCTAAAAAGTGATCTTCGTCCCTGAAAGATCAATTTCATTTGCCACCCGGCCGCCCCGCTTGTCTGTTTTAAAATCAATAGAGGGGAGGGTATTTCTTCTATATTTGATCCTCCCTTTCAAGTAAAATTATCCGTCTAACGACTCGAATCCATCGAACTTTTACTATAGGGAACCGACTTTTGCTTAATTTTGGGCTATACCCTTCCTACATTTCCTATCTAGATTTCGATGGGTTCTACGATGAAATGCAACTTCTCGTCGATCCTTACTTTCTGGTCAAGATAAATAATAAAACTTCATCCGATAAAACTTCTCTCAAGTTCAAAACATGGAATGTATATGTGTATTCCTTGAAGCTCTCGGGGTAATTCAGTTTATTATTGTCACCGTGACCCACTATTGATAACGAATCTTAGAATGGGATCCCAATATTACAGGACTAATTTCCCACGTTTTCCAATCGCACAACACCTTTCCACGGATGAATACTTTCAGCAGCAGCTTTGTCACCCATATGACCACATTCGTAACCCTCCCAAAAGGCTAACGGCTCACATCCGCATAACTTTTATGTCTACTACGAGTAGCCAATAATCGGTTCTTGATTTGCACAATCATCTCTGTCGATGTCGCGTAAACAATTCTGTGATCCCGTGAGTTTGGAGCATCTCCAACCTCACTCCAAAACATACAGGCGATCTACATATCCTTCCGTATATACTTCGTAAGGGCTGCTTTAACTACTAGCGTGATAACTATAATGTATGAGAAATCAGCCTAAAGTAGTGCTTATCCTACCAATACCAAAGTCAATCACGTAAGCACGCAAGCATGTCTTATCTGATGTACTTAACAGTTCTTTCACTTAACTCATCAGTTTCAGATGGTAAGCAAGTGCTCATAGCCGAATTCGTTCCCAAGGACATTTGAAGAGAACTCCAAAACCAAATGATGCGAAACTAGGGGTCTCGTCCAAAATAATTGACATGGGCACCCCGTACCTACAAACAATCTCCTTTAAATACAATCGAGTAAGCCTCTCCATTTTATACTTTTCATTCATCGGAATAAATGAGCAGATTTAGTCAATCGATCAACAATGACCCAAATTGAATCATATCTAGATGGTGTTCTTGGAAGCTTTGTAAGGAAATCCATTATAATCCTCTCCCATTTCCAAACAGGAATTTCCGGCTGCTAAAGTAATCCTGACGGATTTTGGTGTTCAGCCTTAACTTTAGCACATGTCAAGCACTTACTGACATATGTCGCAATGTCAGCTTTCATATTCGGCCACCAGTATAACTTCCTCAGATCATGGTACATTTTATCCGACCTAGGATGAATGGAATATTTTGATTTATGAGATTCTAACATGATTAGACCTCTCAATCCTCCGAATAATGGTAACCATACTCGTCCTTTCAGACATTTCGTACCATTAGATCTAACTTCAAATGGCTCCCCTTCGCCACGAAATCTTTCGGTACCAATATTTTCCTCCTAGCACGCTTCAACTTGTGCATTCCGAATTTGCTTGGGTAAATTGTTATGTACCGTTACCACTATAGCATGTACTTGAATCGGTTCCCTATCCTTCCTGCTCAACGCATCAGCGACAACATTCGCCTTTCCTGGGTGATAGCGAATAACACAATCGTAATCACTCAAAAGTTCAATCCATCTACGCTGCCTCATATTTAGCTCTTTTTTATCCAAAATATATTGTAGGCTTTTGTGATCGGTGTATACCGTACACTTAGTGCCGTACAAATAATGTCTCCATAGTCGAAGAGCAAAAACCACCGCTCCCGATTCTAAGTCATGGGTCGTATAATTTTCTTCATTCTTTCTAAGTTGCATAGAGGCGTACGCAATCACCATTTCTTGTTACATCAAAACAGCTCCAAATCCTTTAAGGGATGCATCACAATACACAACAAAGTCTTCGCTTCCTTCGGGTAGTGATAATATTGGCGCACTACACAATTTCTATAACACCCCATGTTTTAGGGTCATCGATGTCGTTAACAAATCCGTAATGTACCCTTTTGTAATGTACGTGTTTACTTTAAATCGTAAGCAATAGGTTAAATCGCGTACGCCAAATATTATCGTTTAATGTAAACGGGCATCAAACCATCAAACGTTTACATCAATCATGTGTTATATAATTATTTTGATAATAATTATGGTCGTTGTTCATTTATTTTATTGGTTGCGTAAGTTAAATACGTTTATCGATAAGTGTACGTTTAAGCGTAACCGAAAGCATGTTAATTTATTAACGCTTCAACAAATACCCTCGATTGTACCTAATACCTAAAGTTTTATTAAACTTTAGGCAAATAAATGTTACTTACACTTTTATACACTAGAAATTAAAAGGATACACAATTGCTTGCAACTAGATATCATTTTATTTACAAAATACAACTTGTAACTTATAAGATTTATACAATATATATTGGTAACTAGCAAAAGTTTCTAGGAAACTTTTTCCCCCTAGCTCGGCAACAACAACACTAATAAGAAAAATGAGTCATTTATCTAGTCAATTGGTCAAATGTACAACACTTACTCATTAAAACCTAGCTAAGCTTGTCACTTTGACTAAGAACATGTAAACAAGAACCCATAAAACCCTCCTCATGTTTTCTTGACCAACTAGTAATGAAATTGAACAAGACTTCTCATATAAGATACAAGTAACTAGCTAAGACTTCACTTCCTATACAAACACTTAGAAAAAAATTCACAAATCCCCCTTTGTGCCCCCATAGAGCCCACGGCTCAATACACTCACCCACACAAATCCATACAAAATTTTATTCAACCTATACCCTTCTATACACATCCATTACAAGTCATTCTAAGGTGTTTCCAACCATTGAATCACCATTTACAAGTAATAATCAAGAAAAGGAAGCTAGGGATTTTATTGAAGAAAACAAGGGTTTTCTTTGTGCAAGCTTGGATTTTAAGGCTAAACACGGGTTTAGCATTTGTTTATCATCATCTTCATACCCTATAAGGTCTACTAGAACCCTTTACATTCTTATAATTTTCATTGTTATGCATATGATTAGTTCTATTTTAGTTGAATCACCATTTAAGATTTTAACTTGTAAATGAAGTTTTCACTAGTAATGATCATCTTGTAGACTTTTATACATGTTGTGTTATTACATATATCATGTTAAAAATGATGATAAAATATTGTATCATGTTGTTTTGGTGTAAACATGATCATGGGTTAATTAGGGTTTTTATGATTTCTTAATATGTTTTAAGTTAAAGAAATATATATGACAAGTTAATATTGATTATGGACTTATGATAATATTATATGATCACTAGAATGAGGTTACTACAAGATGAGAAAACATGGACACATATGGTTTTTATGTAAAATGATTATATATAAAAACTAGTGATTTATGGTTATTATGAAAATTATAGTTTATTAAATATTATGGAAGACTTGTAATATTTGGACAAAGGGACAATAAATGGACTATGGACATAATATACATGTAATATATATGATAAATATAAAATATAAGACTAGTGGTAAAAGTCATAAGGTGAAAACAAGGAAACAAGACTTAATTTTGGACTCATGAAGGACATGCCAACATTCTGTCCAAATTCGTGTATAAGACATACTTATTTTATATTTTTATAAGATAATACATTTCGCGACGATTCCGAAAAGGTAAGAAACTTGTCAAACGGATTAATAACGAAAAAGTTACGTTAAAAACGAGTTATACGCTAATTAAACGGAGTTTATAAAATAAATTTTATAAAAATTATGTCAAACAGCAAGTTGGATAATTTTATCAAATAAAACACATTTTTAGGATTCTAAAATGATAAGAATCATGATTTTTCAATTTATAAACTGAATAATATTATGAATTTCCGCTTGTTTTCGGTAATTAAAAGATTATAAGAAATAATTTTAATAAACTAAGAACAGTAAAAACACTATACATGACAGAAAAGTTAAATTTTTATAAACCTCGAAAAAAATATAGAACTTTCAATTACGAGACAGTGCTCAAAAAAAACAAAAGAAAATCGTTAAAAAACGGAGTCTATAAAACGAATCAATGACGACAGTTTACGGTTATAACAGACAACAAATACGATTTAAATAAAACTCAACGTCTGGTGTAACAGTAAAAATACTGTTCCCATCAGGGGACCAAAATTATGTAAATTCAAATACGATAACCTTCCATAATACGAAAAGATGGCATAATAAACGCAAGAAACGGATTAGAAACGAGAAAGTTAACCAGTTTTTACTAAAACGGTAATTAGAAACGTTTTACTCATTAAACACAATTTACCCAAACAATTAGATGGAGATTCAACTATATGAGACCTAATAAGTGGTATTAATCAAAGTACTTATATTACTAGGGAGTTTTCATAATGAGGCCTCGTTCTGGGTGGCGTATCGACCGAGTAGTTAGTTTACGATTTAAAGTGTCCTAGCTCCTCCAATAAACACTTCCACTACATGACCTCATTAATTATATAGCCCGTAACGACAGTATGATGATCTATACACCAATAAATAATCAAAGTGTTAGTACTTATTACGACCAAAATAATAAAAAAAAACATTGGAAAGGTTGCCTTCGATTCCTTCTTGCGCAATATTTTCTATTTTTGAATACTTTGATTAACCATTCACCTCGAGGTGATTTCATAGCCCCCTTTTTTCTATAATTGTTATATCAAACTCTACGGGGAAGAAATTACATTGCTAGTTTTAGCTATTGTACACAATTGTTTTCAAGTGTAGGTTTAACCAGATTACTGTCTGATTATTAATGCCTAAGTTTACCTTATGCGTGAAGTCCCCATACTTATCATGAACCGTTAATTGCTATTGTAGTAAGCCGAGTTTGGAGGATAGATCTAATCTGGGACTGACACAATCCCCACCTTTCCTTGGGTCACTATTTGATCAATGTGCATTTAACAATGAGAGCTGTTAGGTTGATGGCAAGCATCCTATTTTCTGATTGGGCACAAATCTAGTTATGGCTTTCGTGTCAGGAGCTTAGTGCAATAATAAATTGTTTTGGACTCTGAATGTGGTTTCAGAGTCTACTATTACTTTGATCTTTGGTCCACCCACCCCTTTTTATACTTATAAATCTAACCTTGATTTCCACTCAACCTTTAGTGTGTGACTTTTAGCATGTAAAATTTCATGTCCTATTGTAAGAAGAATGGACGGGAGCCGTGGCGGATATCATAAGAAACGAATTCCTGTGTTTTCTCTAAAGATTATGCAACTTTATTTAGCTTTAAAACATAATTCATCTTTTGGTAAAGAAGAAGCTTTTGTTTTTAATTAAGAATTTTTATGACTTTGTAAAACTTATGGGACCTAATGTAAGAACACCTGATATTATTGCTACGGCATCGAAATTAAATGCATATCTTAAAACGACCATAAAAGGTCTTTCCCCTATATCTTGATTGTGTACTTTGACGTAGCACACCAATTTTATACCCATTTCGCTGCTCACCTTATTTTGGGGGTGTTACACCATGTAACCATCTTGAATACCATTGACCACTTGGGCAAGTTTGCTGGAAAATCAGATGAAGGGTATTTAGTTGGGTATTCTCTACAAAGCAAGGCTTTTAGGGTATACAATTTAGAAACCAAAAGAGTTTAAGAAAACCTACACATCACCTTCTTAGAGAACAAACCAAATATTGCAGGGAAAGGACCAACTTGGCCTTTTGATCTTGATTATTTAACTGATTCTATGAATTATCATCCTGTTATATCAGAGAATCAAGCTAATCATCATGCAGGTCAACAAGAAGTTAACCAAAATGCAGGTACAGAAGACATTATTGATGCAGGGGATTCTGAAAAAGAGATGAGTTCTACTCCTAGACTTTTTGTACTTGTCCAATATGCTTCGTACTTACTCTAGACTAGTGGCCTGACTTCACAAACTTGAAACTGTTGTGAATGTTATTCCAATTCCCACATCAAGGGATCCATTCCTCTCATCCATCAGACTCTTATATACTAGGATATCAAAACTCAGCAGTTCAAACAAGAGCAAACTAAAACAAGTTCTGGAGTCTCATGCTTTTGTTAGCAATGTTTCAAAAGCAAAAGAAGAACTAACCAAAGACCTTTCATATTGTTTATTTGCTTGTTTGCCTGTCTCAACATGATACCCAAGACGATTTTAAAGCTCTTGAAAGAAGAAACCTGGGTTGATTCATGCAAGAAAATAATTGCAGTTTGGAGATACAAAAAGTTTGGGTCTTAGTAAATTGCCTATGGGAAAATGCTATCGTCCAATGGGGTTTATTCGAAAAAATAGGAGAAGGATGAAGAGGAGTTGAGTTGTCAGAAATAAATCAAGGAAATTTATGCGAACATAGGACATAGCAAAGAGGAAGGGATAGACTATGATGAGGTTTTTTGCTCCTGTGTCCAACTTTGAAGCCGTAATGGATCTTTTTAGCCTTTGCCACATATATGGGCTTTATAGTCTATCAAATGGATGTGAAAAGAGCCTTCCTTTATGGCAAAAAAATGAGGAGGGTTATATGTTCTCAACCACAAGGATTTCCTAGATCAAAATATCCCCACAAAGTCTACAAAGTGTAAAAGCACTGTATGGGCTACATCCAGCTCCCAAGCCTGGTAATGCAACTTTAACCACAATCTTGTTGAAAGAATAGATACAAGAATCTTAACAAATTGACAAAACTCACTTCCTAAAGAAGGAAAAACATGAAATAAAACTAGTCAAGTCTATGAAGTGGATGATACATCTTTAGGTCTAAAAGAAATCTTGGGTGGATGAGTTTGAGGCCTTAATGAAGAGTAATTTTCTAATGAGTCAATGGTAGAGCTCACTTTCTTTCTTGATTACAATTCAAACAGAAAAGCAGATGTAACTTTATTAGTCAGGATAAATACGTTTGAAAAATCCTGAAGAAGTTTGACTTTGCATATGAAAGAATGAAATCTGCTAGTACACATTGAGACTCGAATCCTTTATTCAAGGATGAGGAAGCCAGTGATGTGGATCCATCTCTATAGTCCATGATTGGCTCTTTAAAGTACATGACATGCTTCTAGACCTGACATTAATTATGCCTTTTGTTCTTGTTCTAGGTTTTTCAGTCACTAATACTCCAAAGTGCTTTCTCACTAAGTTTTGTCAAGAGAATTTTTAGGTATCATCAAAGGGCAAACCTAAACTGGGTCTTTGTATCCTAGAATTACATCATTTACCTGGAATCCTACACAGATAGTGACTATGCGGAGCAAATCTTGACAAGGAAATCCACAACAGGATGTTTTCAATTTCTTGGCAGAAGACTCATCTCTTGGCAATAGCAAAAAGCAAAGACCATTGTGGCTACTTCTACTACAAAAGCAGAATATGTGCTTGCTGCAAAGCTGGCTGCGAGCAGGTGATTTGTGATTCCAAAATCAAATGTTAGATCTAAGGTTTCCAACTTCATAGAACACAAAAAATCTACATTGATATTGAACAGCACCTATTGCATTGTAAAGAATCCAGAAAACATACCAAAATAAATCACAATTTGCTATTAGGGAGCACACTTCAAAAGAATCTTATGAAAAGAAACTAATTTAGGTGCTTAAAATCTATAACAGATGACAATGTAGCTGATCTACACACCAAGCATTTTGAAGTAAGCAGGTTTCAGTCTAAGGTTGTTACTATTGGGATGATAAATCCATAGCTGCATATGGTTAAAAGGGAGAAATATGCTGTAAGATGTATAGTTTGTATGAATAAACATGTTAACCATAGGTGATGCATTCCAGGATTGATAGTTATTTGAAGAGTCTATGAGAAGAGTTACTGATGGTACTAACTGATGCACTACCTTGATACCTAAATGTTGCATTTCATTTTGTTAGACAAAGTTAGTACCCACGACAGTGCAAAATTAGTATCGTTGGGCAAAGTTTGTACCGCTATAGAGACGTTAAAGAAAAATACCGCCAAGGGTACAAAGTGGTAAATTGAAAAGGTTTCCTTGAAATTAGGTCTCCTAAACCTATATAAACCCATCTCAATTACGCAGTTCCTTAACTTAAACGCTTCTCTCTCAAAAATACATCGCAATTTACAACCCTAATATTCTCTCTTAACGAACGATCTCTCTTTCAAGTACAATGGCTGATCTGATTCATGCAGAAGCATAACATTGTCGCATCTTTGGAGAATCCTGAAGGGAATGCAGAGTTTCACGAGATCATTGATTTTCTCTAGCGAAGTTCCATTCATTATGCTCTCACTGTAAGTCCTGTTGTATCTACTACATTTGTTTGAAGCATTTTGGACGATCAGCTCAGTCCAAAACTATCAAACAATGTTAGCACATTACATCTAAAGTAGCTGGGCAAGTCAGTGTCTATCACTTAGGCATTCAATAAGAAGTGATCTATCTTTTTGATGATGCTGATGGAATAGACTCATTACCTAATCAGCTATATTTGATGCTATAACAGCAATGGGGTATGAGGGGGATATAATAAGTTAACATTTAATAAAGCTTGTTTACACCCCAAATAGAGGTTATTTATTATTCATACAATATAATCATTGTCTTAGTTCCAAAAGTACCAACTTGGGATCAAATCCCACTAACATTGCCACTGCTGTCATCTGCTTAACATCTAATCAGAAGTATAATTTATTCCAAATTAATCTTGATGTAGTTAGACAATTTAGAATGCTAATAAGATTTGTAATACCCATCGTTATGTTTCTATCTTTTTTAGTAAACAACTAGTTAATGTACCTGTACCTTTAGATCATTTTCCTATAAATACTTTAACTAGTAAAGCTTTTCTTTTTTCAGTAGTTAAGAAGGGTAAACGATTTCTCAGGTAAATACACCCCCTTTGTTTTGCTACTATGTTAGGGTTGGTCCAACCCACACAGGTATCGGGTACTTTCTTCAAAAGACCATCTGAAGCACAACCTACACCCTCCCCTACTCCCACTAGTGAAGTACCTCATGAGCCACAGACAGACTCATCTCCTGCTCACACTAGTGAGGTACTCTTAGAGCAGCAGACGGGGGGGGGGGGGGGGGGGGGGGGGGACACCATCCCCAAGAAACCTTCACCACTACTACTATTCCCTGATTCTATCCTAAAACTTCCTGGTTGGAAATCTTGGAGGTCATGCATCAGTGATAAATCCTTTTCAGGGAATGAGGGTGAAATGACCCTCCAAAGTGTCTATGATCTTTGTCTCTCTTTATGTGCACAGGTTATAGATCAAGCCAAGGAAATACAAAACACTCCAAAGTATCTATGATCTTTGTCTCTCTTTATGTGCACAGGTTTCAGATCAAGCCAAAGAAATACAACACTTGAAGGCTCAGATCAAAAAGCTCAAGAAGCAAGCTAAACCTGTAATCAAACATCACAGAGCATGGATGCAAAGTATCTCCTTGAAGCAAAGGTTGGCAAGAAAGAGATCCTCAAAGAAACAATGGGTACACAAAGAGTCTGTATCCAAACAAGGGAGGAAGTTTGCTAAAGGTGAATCTTCAGTCCAAGGAAATCCTCTATTTGATGAGATTCCTGAAGATACAGTTGATCATATGGAAACAGAGAATGCTCAAGATGTGGGGAGGACAAGAGAAATAGTGGATGAAGAGAAGGAGATTGATGAAAATATACTTAGTACTGAAGATGTACTTAGTACTGACGGATCCAAAGTTAGTACTGACAGGCAAATTGAAGGTACCGATGAACAAATTGAAGGTACTGAAGAGCAAATTGAAAGTACTGATGGGCAAAGAAAAGGTACTGAAGATCATACTGAAGAAGGAAGTGCTACTCAAGCCACTCAAACACCTACTTCTACAATATTTGGAGATGATGAAACAATAGCTAAGGTTCTTCTCAACATGAGTCAAGCCAAAGCAGTTTCTAGAGAAAAGGAGAAAGGTGTAGAGTTGAAGGATATTGAAGAAACTGACAGACCTAGACCTACCTCTACAAGATCACTTCTGACATTAAGGCCTCTTCCAAAAATTGATCCAAAAGACAAAGGAAAGAAGAAAATAGAAGAGGAGGATGAAACTGACAGTGAATCTGATGATATTCCTCAAGCTGAGAAGAAATTTAAACAGCTTGAAAGTGATGAAGAGATGGCTAGGAAAATACAAGAAGAGTGGGAAGGTGAAGAAGAAAGAAACAGAATAGCTGAAGAAAAAGCTACCAATGAAGCTCTCATAAGAAATTTTGATGATATAAAGGCAAGAATTAAGGCAGATAGACTTCTTGCTGAGAAGCTTCAAGAACAAGAAAGAGAGCAATTTACAATAGAAGAAAGAGCAAAGTTCCTTTATGACATAATTGCTGCTCAAAGAAAATTCCTTGCTCAACAGAGATCAGAGGCCATCAGAAATAGACCACCTATAAAGAATCAACTGAGAAATAAAATGATGACCTACTTGAAGCATGTAGGAAACTTCAAGCATGCTGAATTGAAAATCAAGAAGTTTGAAGAAATACAAGCTCCGTATGAGAAGATTAAGAGGTCAGATGAAGATTTTATCTCTATTGGGTCTGCTGAAGATGAAAGACTGATCAAAAGGATGAATAAAAAAAGAGTTGATTCCTCTAAAAGTGAAGTGATCAAGGAGGAGAATAAAGAAGAAGCCAAGGAGGAGAATAAAGAAGAAGCCAATGAGGAGAATAAAGAAGAAGCCAAGGAGGAGAATAAAGAAGAAGAAAGTACCAGAAAGAGAAAACTTGGTACTAGGAAAAAGATGAAGTCAAG
>BQNB010057191.1:4716-30036 GCA_026074375.1 Tanacetum coccineum | reverse complement strand
GTTTGATGAATCTAATGCAAATACATATGTGTTAGAATGATTCTATACTTTAGCTGGAAATCCTGTCAAGGAGATTCTTCTTAAATTGAATCTACCTGATCACAGGTCGATCCTCACAGATTCAAAGGTTACTCCAACCAAACACGGGCGAATGAAAAAGCCATATTCGTCCCCTCGCTTTATTGCTAACTGTTTTAATGCAGGATACTTAAAGATGGAGGTGATGGTACCTGATTCCAGCTGACTCATAAGATTCATAGCCACATGCTCATACCCGACCGACAAACATAAAGACATCATGAAAGCTCAAGTACATGTTTCAAGACTTTCGCTACTCTGATACCGTACGTCTTTCTTGAAGTGACGAAGTATTAAAGTCAAAGAATTTCAACGAAGTTTTCGTCACTCTGATACCGAACGTCTTTCTCGAAGTGACGAAGTGTTATAGTTAAAGAACCTTAAGAAAAATGCAATATTAAAGCTTTTCAAGATATCATATCAAAAAAGGTATGAGCATGTCGGTCCAGAAGTCACAAGATCACAAGAAGGCAAAGATTACAAGATGGAGATTAGAGATTATGCTTGGTTGATGATCTTAAGAAGCTCAAAAGATCACATACAAGTCAAGAACAAGATACAAGCTAAAGCTTAAAAGTCTAAAGATTGCTACATCAAGATTCACAAGATAAAGAACATGATAGCAAGACTACGAGCTAAAGATTAAAGACATTCATAGAATGTAGAGATTAATTTTTTGTAAATTGGAGTGACCTCTCTTAGGGGGAGATTGTTAGAAATCCAAAAAAGGACCGGTCACTCCACGTATTTTATGTCTCTAGCTCGTAGTCCATAATGTATTGTTTATTAAGCTAACCAGGCCAAAGATAAGGAAAAGCCCATGGAAAGCCCATGAAGGCCCATCTATAGCCGGCCAAGGTTAGTATTTATACACCTCTCCATGCCTTGGAGAGGTGGTTGGTTGGTTGTATGTTTCATTTTCACTTAATGCATTTCATGTTCTTTACTTTCTCTTACTAGAAAATACATCCTTCCTTCCCACTTTCTCTCTCTAGTTCTTATTGTTAAAGATTACTCATATTCTTCAAGACACAAAAATAACTTTTCAACATTTAACTCTTTTTATTAAGAATTATACCCCATTGTATGCGGAACTACAATGGGGATTGAATGACAATGTGGGTTTGTGATCTCCTCACTAATAACTTTGCATAAACCTAAAGTGTTATGCAAAGTTAACTACTATGCTAACCAACTGAGCTCACTCAGGGAGTTAGCAGATCTGGAGGAGTAGGTGTTTATGAAAGTTACGACTTTGAGTGCACAAACTTCACCTACTCCTTTACAAGACATTTGCTATTTATACTACATAGGTCGGGTCATACCCACATGGGTGATAAGTGCGTGTCCTAATGATGATAGGTTAGTACATATTGTACACCTTTGTCTCTATTACAATTCTATTCTAAGTATAGGACAAACACACTTTCTAAGGTCAGTACTGACACTGACCTTGTCTTCATACCCTATTTAGGATAGTTTGACTTCAGGCATATTAGAGCTTGGACTTATCTATTTCAAACTATCCCGCCTATTCTTTAGTCTTTCGTCTTCAGGGTCTTCTAGTTGTTAGAGATTGTATAGAGTTCAGTGAGTCTAATGCCAAAACTCACTAAACCCATCACCTTCTTCTTTAGCTCAGGCTTCATTCATTGAGAACCACCTCACTGAATGCTAGAGTCTTTCTTGTAAACTCATGCTGAGCATCTTGAAGGCAACTCACTGAGTGTCTGTTCACTCAGTGACCTTGAAATGCAAAAGGTTATTAACACTTAGGATATTTTGTATTTAAATCCTAAGTGAAAGATCATTAGGCACTGAATGTGCCTAACAATGTCTTCCTATTTGGATATAAATATAGCCTAAGTGTTTTTCAGTGTGAGTGAGTGACTACAACTTCTTCTCACACTGAGTTCTAGAAAGCTTATAAGGGATATTAAGCTCTCTAAAAAGTACTTCATTAAGCATTACAAGGACCTATCATCTATTACAAAAGATAATAAAATTTCAACTGTACTTGTATCCAATAGCTTCCAACTTCACTCTCTTAGACTAAAGCTTCTCTTGGTCAGGTTGCTCAGCAATCAACTTCTTTAGCTTCAGGCAAAATCTGGCATTCTCTAGGGTCTTGATCATTGAGACCATTACTAAGTATGATACTAAAGAATCCACTCAAACCTTGTCAATATCATTCCATCTTTGGAAGGCTTGATCACCAAACACATCAATGAAGAAGATCCCATACTCAGGTTCTTCAATGACCATATTGTTTTGTTAGGTCTTTGATTTAGGATCGAATAAGCAAGATAGTATGTGTTTAGGTGTTTGTGTATGTTTGTTATAGAGAGAGAACGAGTAGAGAGAAAGTATGTAGAGAGAAGAAGGAGGAGAGGATAGAATAGAGAGAGAAAGTGAGAAGAGAAATTATAATTAGATTGAGAAGCATCACCTCAAAAATTAAGGTAGGAGGGGTATTTATACCCATTTACAAGGAGAGCTCTTAGCTCTTGGCTTTTAGCCTTTGGCTATTTAGCCGGGTTTCGTGACTACATTTTAGTCACGAGCCTTTCACCTAACCTATTACACATTATTATTTCACTATTTATTACAAGACTCTTATCTCAATAGGATCGTCACTTTTTATATTCCTAAAAATCTCCCCCTAAGGGACGATCATTGAGATCTCTCTTTGATTACATTAATGATCAACACTTCTTTTCCTAACAATCTCCCGATGATCATTAAGATCTCTTTTGTGACCTTGATCTTTGATCTTTAATGCTCGTTGTCTTGAGTCTTGTTGTGTAATAGTGGTCTCGTTCCAATCATGCTCTTGTGATCTTAATCTTTATCTTTTCATTCTCTTTCGTATTTTTTCCTTTGATATCTTTTTATATCATCGTTGCTTACCGTAAATCCATCTTGATTTGTATTTTGAAGCTTCTAACCAACATACTCATACTTTTCTTGACATCTAACAATCTTCCTCATGTAGAACTTTTGTCTTGATCAACAACTTTATGATTTGAGGAAGTTCTTTGATTTATGAGAGTTACGGAAGTGTATCTTTAAACTTTGAGTATGAGTTATGAAGGCATGAATACAATGGTGTACTTGCTTGTGAAAGGTAGAGATGTTGCTATTGTCGTTAAACATACTTCACACAAAACAACCCGTAGAAGTTGAAATTATAACACCAAAGTCAACTAAGTCTCGGATGTTGTATACATCAAAGTCAACTAAGTCCCGAATGTACACATTTTTTCTTCTTGATTGTTGTTGTAGAAGATGAATGTAGCAATGTAAGAGTAATAACAATCTCCCTATCAATCTTGTGACATCGTAAGGGACCTTGGTAATCCAACAAATCACTTGAGTAAATCAAGGAAATGTTGTTTGTGTTTTTCAAAAACAAATTCCGAAAGAACACAATAACTACTAGATCACTTAGATTACTAGTTAACACTAATTTGAATCATTAAGCAATTACTTTCAAATTAATAACCTACGTTCAACGTTGGCTTGATGTTAGCACTGGTTGGATTTCCATTCATCATCATCAAATACTTAATTTAAGTATCACTCTTGAATGTTCTGGCAATGTCACTCAGACATGCAATGTCACATAGACATATATGAGACTCTTGTACTATTTGTATCCTTGATGTTTAATACAAATGTACTTTTGTGTCTTATGTGAGATTTATAAATTGATCTCATTTGGCTCTAGACTCAATAAGTGCATTTTGATTTTTGTGATCAGAGGCTAGAGCAGACTGCCACCTTTTCAATATCAACATTCTCAGAGTGAGAAGTCGATAGATAACATGTTTAATCTCCGTGAGAATTGAAACAAGAATTAGTTTGAGAGAATCTTGAGTGGTTGGGAAGGGTTATGCATTGCATCGCTGGGTCAATGACGTCTTTCTTCAATACCAAATATCATCTTTGTGATACTCGATAGATTATGTATTGACCCGGTTTCTGCCTTAAGTTTTGTGGAGGGCTTCTTTCTTTTCACCCTTTACACATCATTTCTTTTTCATTCTTCAACCCCTTCAATGTCTACCAAGATGTCATTACTATCATCATGTTGTGATTGTTCCGATGATAGCTCATGCCTTAGTTGACATTATTCCCATTCACATTTAACTCCATCATACCTAAGGACTTCTATTATATCCATGGAATATCCCTGGGTAGATCCCTCTGGTTCTGGTTGGATCATGGGATAATACCTAACCTTACCACCTTATTCCTTCTTTAATCATCATGAGGTAGTTGGTTGTTTGAGTATTAAGATCAGAACCATTAAACCTTTTGAAAATCAATTAAAGTGTTTGATATAAATCAAAACTTTTAACACTTTGAGAGTTTTACTTTTAAGAATTACCCCCCTACACATGTGCATCATAACTTTGAAATATTTTTCGCACATGAAGGAAAGAGTTTCTCACTTGAGTCAAAGATGATCACATTTTAATCCAATTTTCTCCCCTTTAAAAATAGCATACCATATGATATTTTTGATATCAATGGATTAAAATAGCTATTTGAGATTTTGAAAGCACATGGGAGACGATCACATTTTAATCTAGTTTTCTCCCTCTAAAAAATAGCATATCATATGGTATTTTTGATATCAATGGATTAAAATGGCTATATGAGTTTTGAAAACATATGTGAGAAAACGGGAATTGCATGATTATTATTTGGAACATTTTTGAATGTTTTAAACAAATTTGAAAAACTAGATGTGCCAAGTATGTTTATATCTAAAACGGATGGTCACTAAGTCGCTAACAACGGTTTTCAAATACTCTCAAACGGATGCAACCCGAACGATGCTAACAATGTTTTCGAGTACCCTAGACCGGATGCAACTTAGATCGCTGGCGCGTTTGTCGATATACTTGACAACAACTATTTTTAACTTGAAAAATTTTCTTTTGTTTAAACATTTTCTCATTATACTCCCCCTCAATAATACAACATTTCACTTTGAAAGACACCACGCGTATATTGAGGGATATAGTGAGTGTTGAGCACATTATTTTAAAAGATTTTGAATATCTTTGAAAAATTCTTGAACAATAATGCTCAAACGCTACTTGTTTTGAAAAACTCCCCCTCAAAAATAGATAAAATGATTTAGCGAGGAAGGAAGTGTTGAATACATAATTTGAAAGATTTTAAAAATATTTTTGAATAATTCTAGAAAATTTATGTTCAATATTTTGAAAACCTTTACTTGAGCTCAAGATTTGGAATATCTTAATGAAATAGCTCAATTCCGAGAAGTTATAAGCTTCCCGTTATGAGGATAAATGTACATAAATGTACACTCTCTTTTATTTGAAGAACAAGTTGTAACATCCGGCAATTTTGGGAATTTTAAATGACTATTTTACCCTTTGACTTTTTGGGTTTGATTTGACTTTTTGACTTTTGACGTCTTATTATCGCATAAAAACGATTACCGTGTAACCGGTAAAATTTTCGTAACATATTTTAATAGTAAATCATATTTATATTACATTACCTAGAGGCGCAAATTTATTTTTAACTTATTTGACTTGAAAACGAAAAGATATATGTTATTTTTAAGCTGACTTATCAAAAACGAACCGTTAGATCAAGTTTTCACGACTCGGACTCTAAAGCAATTGGATGTAAAACGACATTCCGGACAACTTTTTAGTTTTGTCCGAGACCCGAAAACAAACAGAAAATGACCGAAATACCCTCACAAAATTTTGAACAGCGCACGCAACCCGTACCGACACAAAAATAATTAAATTTATATTTAATTATCACAATTTATTTAATAAAAATATTAAATAAAATCATTTAACATTTTACTCAAAAGCGTTTGTTGATAACACGAATATTCGAGTTAAAATTTATTTCATTTTCGGTCAAGGCATAACCGGATTATCAAATAAATAACAAATATTTTTATAAATGTTATAAAAATATTTATGAAATACTATCAAGTAAATACTCATTTTTATAGGAAAAATGATTCGGAAAACAATGGCGCAAGTTTCGTGTTTTAAATCATCCGATAAGTGGCTCAAACGAGTCCCGAACCATTAATTAACAAAAATTACACGTTTGGTCCCTGTGGTAATATTTACAAAGTTCACCCTATATTATTTAACACTTGTCACATTACTTAAAAGTTTTACTATAAATAAAAAGTTCTAACTTTACATTTCATTTTTTTAACAAAACACACACACGAACCCTAAATTCTCTCCCTCCCCTCTCTCCACCGGAAAAACAATCCGGCCACCACAGCCGCTGTCGGCCAAAATTCCGGCCGAGCTCCAAAACACTCCCCGCGCTAACCACCGACCACCACCGCAACCGCCATACTTTCCGGCGAATATTCCGGTGCCATCACCATCTCCGGCCAAAATTCCGGCCGAGCTCCAAAACACTCCACGCCACCCGATCTACTCGATCCACTAGTCCACGCGCCCTCTCCATCACCAACACCACGTTGCCGCCACCACCAGCCGCCACGTCACCACCTCCACCACAAGGGTTCGTTTGGTTGGCTGTGTCACCACGTAGGGTGCGTTTGGTGTAACAGCAGGAACAAATAGGGTACGTTTGGCTATTATAAACACTGAAAGGGTGTGTTTGGTTTGGCTGCGAAGCAAGCACATATGGTGCGTTTGGTTCACCAACGGTGCGTTTGGTTTGGCTGTTAACAGCAATAAGGGTGCGTTTGGGTTAGTATAAACCACATAGGGTGTGTTTGGGTTAGCAGAAACACCGTAAGGGCGTGTTTGGGTGAGCAGAAAAGCACTAAGGGTGCGTTGGGTTATACAGAAACGTAATAAGGGTGCGTTTGGTTTAGCAAAACAACATAAGGCGCGTTTGATGGTATAAAGCGACAAATAAATCGTATTACAAAAATGTGCTTAACCGAGAATTCAGACAATGTTGCCCTTAAATTTTCTTTTTAAACGCGCGTCTTGTTGATTGAGTCAAACAAATTTTTGTAAACCAACTTCAAGTGTTCATTCTCTTTAAGCAATGAATGACACCTCGATGTTCCAACTCATGTATATTTTTCCAATCTCATCAAATTGACCTTAACTTTGACTTCATCACATTGATTAGACTCAACATTTGACCTTTGGACTGACTCATACAAATCTTTATAAGTTTGTTTCAAATGAGCATTCTCGATTTGCAATGATGCCAAAAAATTCTCGAGTTTTCTTTTTGCATGATTTCCAAAGAATTATTTTTCTGATACTTGTTCTGAAAGTGCTATTCAAAAGCAATCCTTTGTGCCTCTAGTTTTGAAAAATTGTTTTGTAACTTTGCAATGGTCTTTTTGAGACAATCATTTTCAGACACAAGAGTTTGGTTTAATGATTCAGTTATTTTGTTCTCTAGACATTGTTCGGCATCGTGGTAAACCTTTCCTTCTTTAATGAATTTAGGTTGCTCAGCATGCTGTCTGTCATTCATATTGTATAAAACAGTAGATTGTACCTCATGTAATGGCTTTGTGTCATTGGAGAGTCTGATATCTGGACGTTTCGACTTGTATCATTCCTGAATTTACTACACTCATCCTTCCATTTCGGATTATGTCCCTCTACTTGCCTTGACAACCAAACCATCATCACATTTATCCTTTACCATATAAACCATTCCCGCTTGTGTCTGCATCGTTTTTTCATTTACCCTGCTATCATACACTCTTGCTAGTTCTTCTTCATGATGTGCTCTTGCATCAATTTCTTTCTCTATAGCGTTTAAGTAACGGACAAGCATATCTTTCGTACTCTTAATGTCATGTAGAGTGTATTTTTTGAAACATCTTCCCTAGTAGTATGAAAACATAGATAAATCCAAAGATTTTGGATTTCCGTTCGTTAAAAATGCCTTAACCAATGTTTACTGAGCTGCATATCAAATATTCGTAGTTACCCCTCATGTAAGTTCCACACGGCTCATTTGGTTTTCTAGTCGAGCAAGGTTATAATAAAACTTATATGCGAAAGAATTATAATCCTCCCCAAAGAGTACCTCAAATGCAAATTCATTCTCATTTGCGAATAATACCCTTGGATTTAGAACCAAAACGACCTTCGTAAGTTCTTGAAAAGTTTTGCTGCAGTTCTCTTTCATTTCTTGTATTTCTCTCTTAGCATCCGAATTATCCCCTGGAACTGATTCATTTCACATCTTTTTGTTCATTGTTTCTTGCTTCTCCTCTCATTTTCCTGTTTGCCTTTGACATAATTTTTGTTAATTCCGCAACTTTCTTCTCCCCAAAAATGACATGCTCTTTCACCAATCATTTTTTCGATAGAATTAAGGTAAGATAGAATTGTCTCTTTGAGACTCTGAGGAGTATAGTGAGCATACTCTTGAAATATTTTCTTTTGAAGTGCAAGTTTCGACTGATATTGATAAGAAGAAGACAAAGAAGACTTAAGATCAAAGAATGGCTCAAACTGTTTCTTAAGCACTGCTAAACATGTCTTGGAATCATACTTATGAAGTTCCTCATTGTCAAGTTGTTCTTTTAGGTGATCTATGTTATTATCAAATATATTCTTGAAGGATTGAAATTCTGCTCCCAAAAAAGAACCTGAAAACTTAATCCCCATACTGATTGAAACCAATCGTGGACGTAAGCACCATTATTCATTTATTTAAAATGATGAAAAATGCTGTCGAATTTCTTTTTCATTTCATTCTTTATTCGTTGTAATTCTTGTTCGCCTTTATCCAAATATGAAGATACCGTATCTTTTGATTCCATGTTTCCAATTTATCACAACGAACCCAATAAATTTTCAACACAAACCTAAAAATTCAATCCAAATTATTGCTTCTCGAAATATTTTCCCGCAATTAAAATCTGTAAACTAACAATGTTACACTAACACATTTAACCAAAATTGCAACAAAAATTCGTCCATTTAAAAATATGCAACGCACATATGTATTCCAATGTGACAGATACAGAATTTAGGTCCAATTCAAACTTCACACTATCATTGTTTTACGAAATTCACAGCCCACTAAAATTCCCTTAGAATATTTGGCTAAGCCCAACCCAAATTGATTGTTAAAAATTGGATAATAAGTTTCCTGTCCAACACACTAACCCTAAAATTTCTAGTATAAAACACTCTCACACGATGCCCTAACCCTAGATAACACACGCCTCACTCTTTGATATTCCTACCAAATTTTACTTTTCAATCACAACCGTATCCCACTCACCACAACACGCCTCTTTTTCTTTTTCTTGTTATAGTTCACACAACAACAAAAACTCACAACACTTTGAATCTCAGAGTTGTGGCGTGGCACACCCACCACACACACACCAACACACTTATACCAAACTTATTGTGATCTTTCTATCAAACCATGACCAATCAAGAAAAGTCTCTTTTGTTTGTTTCAGTACCACATGAAGACAAGAAGAAACAAAATATTAACTTTAAGATCTTAAAGGTAGGTTTGTTTTGATTTTTGAGTGTTTCTTTATGGATTGAAACAAAGAAAAGATGAAGCAACCTTGTTATTGTCTTTTCTTTTTGTGTTTCGAAAAATGAATGAAGCTAAACCTTCAGAAATATGATTTATGATGAGATTGTGCTTAAATCTGATAAAGATTTTGATGAACAATGAAGCACGAATCTAAGATCTTTCTTTGATTTTCTATATTCTTGTTTAGATTAGGCGAAACAGATCAGTGATGATTTTTCTTTTTATGTTATGGATTGATTGGTGGTTTTCACACTATATATATATAATATAATATATAAAATATAAAATATATTTAAGTCTAAAAATCAAAGAAGTGTAAAAACCAACAATCAATGATACCGAGAAGTAGTATAGAGCTTTCCCGGGTCGTAAATCCCCAACGAGGCTGGAATGGTAAATCGATACGATCGAAGATTTGAGTTTGAAGGAAGGAATGAGTTTGGGAAGTTGAATAAGTCAAATTAAACAATAACGGACTAAAACGTTTAAGAAAAACCTAGAAATTATGAAATTAAACTAGAAAACGAAGCCCCGAATCCCGTACAAAAGGGGGAAAACCTAAAATCTTTAAAAATAACCCTACGGAAAATTTTTCACTTCTAAACTACTCTACGGGTCAAATAACGAAGAATGAAAAAGACTAGACCGAAAACGGAGTTCGTTTGACCCAAAAACGAGTCAAAACAAAAACCCGTGCCCGGACCCGTTCTTTAAAAGAGAGAAAGTTATAAAAATGACCCTACGAAAACTTTTATATTTTTCCTACAAACTAGATGACAAAAGAAAATTTTCTAAAAAAGCAAAATATTTTTTTGATAATTTTTGTATTTATTATGAATTAAATAAACTTTTAACTAAATTAAATTATAAAAAATATTAAACGTTTACAAAAAATTCTGAAAAATTTACACAAAATACTTTACACTATCAAGGTCCTACGAAAAATACCAAACTCCACACAGCTTATCAAATAAGCCCGAGAATAAGCTTTTACAGCTTATGGGCTTATTAGGCCAAAATGTGTATAAATATTGTTGCCCTTGAGTCTATAACGAAAAAGACCCAAGGGCGCAGTGGTAGTGTGTGTGGGAGTTAAAGGGGATGTATTGCTTGGTCTCGGGTTCGAGTCTTGCTCACCCGGACCAAGTATCTTCCCCTTTTTTTTTTTTTTTTAAAACTCTAGGGTAGGAAGTGTACAAATCTAAACTAAAGGGTAGGCGGGCAAAGTTTATTAAATTTACACTATAGTTAAAACGTGTAACCCTACACTATGAAAAAGTGACAAAACAAACCCTACGACATGGCTTATTTTTTTGGCTTATTAAAAAGTGATTTTTAGCAAAAACTTAAAACTTCAAACTTATTAAGGGGCTTATGCTACACAACTTTAACAAATGCACTTTTCACTTTTATCAAAAGAATAAGCTTAAAAAAAGCCTTTTGTGGGACAGAAGCCAAATAAGCCTAAACAGCTTATTGGCTTTTTGCTTAAGCTAAAAGGCTCAAAATAAGCTGGAAAGTGATGAGACTAATCAAACTATGCTTTATCTACTTATTTTAACTAAATGTAGGTGAAAATAAGCTCTAAAATAAGCCAAACAGAAATAAGCTATGTGGACAATTTTAAAAAAAAGAAAATTCACCTACTTTGCAGCCTAGAATTAAGCTACAGCCAAGAGAATTAAGCCATGCAATGCTGGGGGCTTAAAGGATTCCTAATAAGCTACTAGGAAAAGAAATATAAACCTATGTTATTTAAGCTAAAAGGAAAGAAAAAGAGGCAGTATTGCTTGTTTTTTTGCAACCAGGGGCAAACATTTGGTCAAGCAGGCTGAAGGCTGTTTAGTGAGCTATAAAAATAAGCTCCAAGCTTAAGACAGTAGAAAAGCAAATATAACCAATTTAAGGGACATAGAATAGAACTTATTTCCAAAATTTGAGCTTTTAAAAACAAATAAAACCTGCTGATAAACCAGCTTGTAAAAGGCTTTTCCACAAAATACACTTGACATTTTGACAGCCTCAAGGCTTTGACTATGGTAAAGACAGAACAAGAAAACTTGCTTAAAACTAAATAAACACTCAAAAATACACTCATCTAGGATGACTAATACCGAAAGCAGCTTGAGCTTATTTATTCTCCAACCAGTTTTCACTTCTTCAAGTTTTGACAGAAACTTCAAAATAAATAAAAACTCAAATTTGACTTTCAAGTTCAAATTTTGATGCATAAATGATCTAAGATAACCTTAGATACTCAGCCAAAGTTGGCTGAGTATTTGTAACCCATTCACAAACACAAATTCACCAATTGGTACAACCAAACACCACCCTTAATAACTCGATTCACTTTTTCTTTGATTAACTTAAAAATAATTAAAGGAAAACTAATAATATACAGTGGAGTACTTTCAGTAACAAGAAAAACACAAAGTTGCTTCACAATTAAACACGAATTAATGAGTTGAAAATTGGAAAATTAAGAAACTTAAAATAAACCTTTTACTTGCTTTAAATTGCTTGAAAACAGTACAATACGATTGAAATACAAACTGAAAGTTAAGTTTACACTTTAATTAAAATTTTAAACAAAATTCTCTGAGTAAAAACTAGTGCTGGTCGGCTTTTTCTTTTCTTCCTTTTATAGAAGTCCAAGGCTTCCTATACTTTGTCCTTTTATGTGTTGTGTGAGTTACAGCATCACTCCTAGCCTAGGATTGCCAGTGTGTTTCTCTTAGATGCCTCTGCCCGCCAATTGATATTACTTCGGATCCTTGGTGGATTGCCAACCTGGCCTACTAAAACAGGCAAATGGGTGGGGTTTAGGTTTAAAACGGGTAAAGGAGGGGTTGGGTAAAAGATTGGGTGGTAACATGTGATGGTGAAGGTTTTGAGGTGGTGGCGGGAAAGGTTAAACCGGGGAGAGCGGGGATTGGTTAAACAGGTTTGAAAGTTTGAGAATGCCAAGAAGAACCCCTCGGGTTTCACTTCCTTTCCATTTCGTTTGTTTCCTTTTTTTTTAGTTATAAAAGGTTTTTAAAACTTGGCATAAACAGCCCTTGGGTTTTATTACAACAAAGATATAAAAGGTTTTGATAATGGCAGTTTCAGCCCTTGGTGTTTTTAAGGGAAATTAAGTGTTGTAAAATTGCAAAATCAGTCCCCTCTGCTTTGATTAAAAACACTTTTACTTTTTACAAACATTTTTAAAAAACTTGACAATTTAGGTCCCCTTGGTACATAAAAAATGGTATTGGGCCAGTAATGGGCTTGGGTTATGTATTGGGTGGGTTTTGTGTGTACACTGGCTGAGTTGGTGTTTCAATGGGCTAGGACGGTCTTCAAATTCCTCTAAAAGTCTTCCTGTCAATTGCACACAAATGGTTGTTTGTCCATTGATTGAGGGCCCATTTGTCTTCACATCTTACATTAAGTAGACTACTTGGGCTTTCCCATTCCCTGGCCATCAGATGGGTGAGATTGCAACCAAATGTATTCTTCAATTACGGCGTTGGTTTTTACTGTTGATTTGTTGAGTTGACTTTGACTTTGACTATCTTCTTTGGCTGTGCTTTGGCCTTGTCTTTTACAGCTTTTCCATTCCGTGTCTGGTTTTGTCATTTTTTTGCTGTGTTTTCTGTCTTTTGGTGTGATATCCTTTTCCTGCACAACACAAGTGTAAAACAAACATAACTTTGGCAGTTTTTGTCTGTTTTTAGTCATTTGAGTCCGTTTTCAATGGAAAAAGGTATGTGTAATTAAGCACATACCATGCACATAAAAATTCGTTCGTATACTTTACGTGGCAAAGCATTATAAATTACCATTTTAGCTTCATTGTTTTTAGCAAGTTTCCTTTTAAGATCATCGCTTTGTTTGTCAAATGGTACAATTTTATCCTTTGTTAGTTCGCGGGAAATTATTATGAAAACGGGAGAAAAATCATCATAGGTAATAACATGCCAAAGATCTAGATCTTTTGATTTCACATAAGTTTCGAATCTATTTTTCCAATAAATAAATCCATCACTTTCAAATAGTGGTGGTCTTTGCATAGATTGCCCTTCTAAATATTTTTTTGATTTCAAAGATCGATTCAAGTTTTAAAATATAATTTATTTTAAAAATCCTGTTTAACGTGGCTTCTGATACCAATTATGAAAAACTAAAAGGGGGGTTGAATAATTTATCGCTTTTTAATATAATTTATCGTTTGTTTATAAAAACTTAGATTCGACTTTATGTGATCTCAATATGTGTACAATATGAACAATACACATAAGTAAATGAATGATAACAATATATAAGACAAGAGATAAGAGTTAGAAAGATCAAACCACAACACAAGGATTTATTGTGGTTCGGTAACGAAGCACCTCTTCGCCTTACTCCACTCCTCGAGCACCAAACTCGAGAGTTATCTTCACTATGTCAACAAACTCCCTTTAGGCGGAGAAAACCATACACAAGTAGCTTACACCAATTTCCGACACAAAGCCAAATGTCGAGTTCTAAGGTTAGCAAGAACCAATCAACCACACACCTTGTATTTTGAGGACTAAAATACTAACCGCACTATCAACACTTCACTTCAACTAAACTCTAGCATGATCATCCCGATCTAACTATTCTTACTATGATCACCATGATCTAACTATACTTTCTAAGATCACTACAATCTAACTATTTCACACAATTACACAATATACACAAATGATTTACAAATTATGATACAATCGTAACTATGTTACGAGAACACAAACTAAGCTATAATACTTCGTAACTTGATGGTATGAAGTATTCTTCTCTTGCACTCGAGGATCTAAGCTTGAATCACTTAGAAACAAATGCTTAAGATTAAATGATCAAAGGATTGTAGGTGATGTATATACTGATTTTAGACAGAAGAGAATAAGTGCAAACGGTGAGAAAATCGGTTGGGAATAGTCTGCTATTTATAGGCAAAGTTGGGGGCCTTTTAGACTGACCGCCCCCTCAGCTCATGTGTCGGCCCCCTTATCACTAAGGGGGCCGCCCAAGCCTAGACACTCCTTTTTTTCTCTTTTCTAGGGGATGTGTTTTCTAGAACATTTCTAGCCGTTTTTAGGTAGAAATTTTGAATTCAAAATATTTATTTTGAATAAAACATTTCTTTTAAATGTAAAAATATTTTGTAAAAGTTATAAAAATGTTTATAACATTATATAAAAATTCCTTTGATCATAAAAATGCATTAAGCATTTATTTATTCATATCTTTAAGTGATTAAATTATCGAAATGAAAATTTTACGATGTGGAAACTAAAAGGGGGGTTGAATAGTTTTTACCGTTTTAAAATTAAAACTTAGATTGTCTACTTATGTGAATTCAAGAGATATACACAAGTGTATATGATAACGATGCAATAATAAATAAACAAACTAACTAAATATAGCAACATAAAGATAAGAAAGAATCAAACCGATGACACAATGATTATTAGTGTTCGGCTACGAAGCACCTCTATAGCCAATCTCCTACTCCCCAGTATCCAACTAGAGTTATCCTTCACTATTTCAACAAGCTCCCTTTATGCCAGAGAAAACCGTACACTCGCTTACAACTTTTTTTTCGGTACTAAGCTACATACCAGGTGAGTCTACTTCGAGATAGAACCAATCCAACCACACTATGTATTTTTAGGCCTAAATACTAACCTATCATACACATATGATACACACAACACACAACACAAGATATACAAGATGAATGATTATCACAAACGTAATGACACAACTAAACTATTAACACTTGAAGCTTGACGTCTTCTTGAGTGTTCTTCACTAAAGAGTGGAATGAGTTGATCACTTATAATGAATTATGTAACAAGTATAATGATCAAAGAGTATATAAAAGTAAAATAAAATATATGTGAGAAAAATATTTGTCAAGAGTTTGTTTCAAAATGAAAGAAGAAACGTAGGTATTTTATAAATAAGGCAACCTTCTGAAAATTCAAAATATGTACAAGGGGAACAAGACGTGCGACCCACGGATCCCCCATCTCCTGGATCTGTCCAGTGCTTTTGGTGGATCAGTGGGTGGAGCTGGGACAAAAATTTCATTGTGATTAACCCCAAATCTATACAAAATATTATTTTGTACTTATTAAAACTAGTTTAATAGATTCTTCTAGAAGAAAAATATTTCTTATCACCAATAAGGAAAGACTTTCTCTAGATTGGAAAGATGTTTTTCCACTTATGGTTAATCTTATTTAGTCATACATGATTAAATAACAAGCTTATAGATTAATCTGCGTTAGCTTAAATTCATTTGATTACGAAAAGAATTTATGCAATTGATCAATAATTATTCTTTTGATCATTAACTAGTTTAATAATTCATATTCCATATCTAAGTGATTTGTGTCGGCGGCTAAGTAAACTTTCGACTAAATAACTTGTTTACGTAACTTTTACGTAATATGACATTTATATTATGTTATTATCAAACATGAAAGATCATTAAATATAAAATATTGTTTTGCACAATTATTTGTATTAATAATCTTCCCCTTTTTTGATGATACAAAAATAAACTCGTGCTTATTTAAAAGTTACTAATAAGTATTTATTAGATGATTTTAACATATCTTCTCCCCTTTTTGTCGAAGCAAAAGTGTTTGGTAGAAGGAAGGGGGTCTTGCAAGTCTTGTTTTGACGATGCTAAGACTACTTGGTTATGATGCAAAGTAAAAAAAATCTAACGACAAATTGCAAGTGCCCCCGCCCCCCTTGGTGTAATACTCCCCCATAACTTGGGGCACCAAGTAATCGAGACTTATAGATGCGATGCTAACAAAACAAAGTTAGTAGATAGGCAAATATATATATGACAATCACACATATACATTTTATGCAATAAACATCCATCAACACAACAAATTAAAATAATGTTAAATCCTATATAAGGGATAAAACATAAAATTTGGCGTAAAAGCCATTACATGATAAGCTTAAACAATTAAAAATGATAAATCTTGGGATAGATAACATTTTCCCATATAATCTGAGGGGTGAGGTGAGGTGATTATGTGGCTAATGCGGAAAGTAAGGTGGTGTGTGATGAAGGGCTGAACTGTGTCGAATGTAGGAAAAGAAACATGTAGTTGACACATTTCGACATTTAGATTACCATGCCTGTGGGTGCTACAACATTGACAAAACATGTTGTGGTAGGTGGAGGCGTGTCCATATGGATGAACAAAATCCAAAATGTTTATAGAATAGGATTGGGAAAAAGTCTAATTTCCAAGATTGTGTGGATGGTGATGGTTTTCTATAGAGTTGTTATTGTTGTTGAGGAGAGGTGTGTTGTTGTTAATGTTGACAAACAAAGGTTGGGTTAATGGTAATGGTTTAAATATGGGTGGTGGATTTGGAAAACCGGGTGGTGGTCTAGAGACACGTGGTGGTGGAGATGGGCTAGAGGGGCCCGGTGGCCAATTATCCATGGTTTGAACATAAGGATCAATTGGTGACACTTGAAGTGGAGGAAGTTCCTTGAGGTTCAATGTTTTATGGAATGAGAAAAAGAAGTTAAGTGGTTGGGGGGGGTTTTTTATTTGGGCAACATGGGTTAGTGTTGGAGACTCACTTGGTGATGATGAAGAGGTGTAGTGTGTGCTTTTGCTAGAGATTGATTTTGATGGAGCTTGTGTGGTAATAGTAATTTTCCTTCTAGGATGGTTGAAGAGTTCTCTTCTTGGGGTTCTTCACTTGAGGATGTGATGTTGACATAGTTTGGATACTTGACACTCATTCTTGCAGTTTTTCTTTTGGAAAATTTGAGTGAAATTATGTTTTGGATGCACTAGTCATAGCTAAGAACTAGCAAGTTGTATGTGAGAAATGTGGAAAAATTAAAAGAAAATGGTGTTTGAGGGAGATGATTAAAAGGAGATATGTTGGTGAATGAAATTGGTATAATGGTTCTTGGATTATATGGAGAACATGTTATATCCTAAGGTTTAAGATCCCACATAGTATCATATAGCATGGTTATAAGATAAAATAGAAAAAGTTAAAAAATAAGAAATTTTAAATTTTGGCGCTTGGCCTGGATGAGCCACAAATCCACCAAAGCAACAGATGGATCTACCATATGGTGGATCCATGAGTCGTAATTATCAACAAAAATGACCAGAACATTATTTTTCACCCAAAACACAAAACAACTTATCATGCAAGCATCATTGTCTTCTACCAAAACTCATAAAACCTACAATAACAATATCCAGAACCCACAATAACATCTAGTGGGTACAAAGTTTCAACATACATCAAGTTTTTAATTCATCAAGATCTTAACTAGATGTAAATTATCACATACCACAAGAGCATATAGTCATAAGGCAAGCATGATCATTTTTGCTTCTCCAGGTATTTGGTGATGGTGCCAACATATCAGTTTAAGCATTTAAACATTCCTCTCTTCTCTCATTATGCATTGGTTAGATCCTCACTGTCAGATAGCTCATCATAGAACTCGAGAAAAGATAGTGCTTCATTGTTATCGGATGATGAAGATGAAGAGGAGATGACCGGGGGAGAGGCAATTTTCTTTACCTTTTCTGTGCTAAGATTTCTTGAAATGTCTAGAGGGTCCATGACATGTTCATGAAATGTGAACCTAGCAATTGGGACAATGGCTTGAGGATTTGTGGCAAGGATATGATTGTAAAGGCTGGTCAAAAGCATGGCAAAAGGCATGGGACCTTTACGTTTCTTTATGACTCCATCAGTATCAGATTATAATCATCGAAGTGAAGTTGAACTTTCTTCCAATGGTTAGCTAGTAAAGCATGTATGCAGTGCATGCTTTCACCTTGTTTCTTTTGTCAATAGAGCAAAAGAAGTTTTCCTTAAAGAAAAGTTCCCATCCTTTCAAATCAGGACGAATGTCATCAATGTAGAGCTTGTTGGGGTCTTTTAGAAGTTGAGCTTGAGTGATTCTAGGAGTAGTGATTGCCTTTTTGACAATGTCATGTTTGGGGCCAAAGTAATTGCTATTGGGATGATCATCAAGAGAGTTTAGTGACCATTCGGATGTGTAAAAGTTTTCTAAGGCGTAAGGAGTTTTAAGGATTTGAGATAGACGAGATGGAGTTAGCGTGAAGGTGAATTGACCAAGTTTGAACTAAATATAAGGAATATCAAGCTCATTTCTTTTAACTTCAAGACTATGATAAAATTCAACTACAAATCTAGGACATATGGGTTCATTGAGAGTGAGAAAAGGCTCGAATCCTATAGCTTGAAAGAAAGGGAGCATGTTGTTTTCGGCAATGAAGGATGGAGTAATGATTCTTCCTTCATGGAAGAGACGCTTTTCAAGAATATGATAAGACTCCCTAAGTTCTTCATCCATTTGTTTAGTGCGATGAACTCTAGGTAGATAATCTTTAGTTTGTTTGTAGTCTATTTGATTACTTATGTAGTGAAAATTCACTATAGGTAAATAACAATGACTCAATAAGCAAGAAGTAGAGACACAATGCAAACTTTAAGTGTGTATCTATATGGACTTGATGTGGAGGTGCGGTTTGCTTGACTCCAACAAAATAAAAATAGTGATAATAATAATAGTAAGCAAACCTTGATGCACAACCTATGTTTGATATTGCTCTGAATGAATCGAACAATGCCTATGAGTTAAGCATTTCGTATACACATTCAAGAGTCTTAATGCATGAAGAAAAAGTTTTTGCGTTGTATTAACAATGTAGTTAAACAAATTTTGTTTTGAAAAGTTCCTGGAAGTGAAAATCATAACTTGGGGTTTTTGTTGAAAATTGATTATTGGCGAATCGCTTCAATTATGTTTTTTGAGTATCAAAGTAGTTATACATTGTTATATCATAGTTCTAATTGTACGAAAATAATAAGAAAAATTAAAAGCCCCAAATTATGTGATTTGATCAAAATTAAAACCCTAGATATGAAATTAAATAGAAAATTAAGATGAAATCACTTACAATAGTTCTTATAGATTGAGATTATTTGTTGATGATCTTTGTAGATTAGTGCTGCCAATTGCCGATTTTGAGTTATGTTTCCCCCCCATTGAGGATTTTGGTGTCGAAGGTCGTGAGTTGTGAATGTTTTATAACTGTTGTGGTCCCAATTTGTTTAAAATCAGTTATTTACCCGGGATCTGTGACACACGGATCCACCTAAATAACGCACGGATCTACCTATGGTGGATTCGTGGTCCACAAGTTTCCAAAAATACGGACAAGAATGATTTTTGAACAAATTGAATACGGTGTCGTTTTTTGGCCAAATGAATGTGTTAACATACAATTAGGGTATGTGATTAAAAATTTTCAGAGTCGACGTCCAAGTTTTGAGTGAACCGTGCAACTTGTCGTGAATTTCCAGATAGAATTTCAACGTAGTCGATCCTACTAGGAGTGTGTTATCTTTTAGCATAAATTTGACCATTACTAATAACACACTCATTTATGAACTTTTAGACTTAACAAAGCATCGTCAACACAAGTGTGAGTTGCAATTCGATGATTGTTCTTTTCGTCCTTTTCAATCGATTTCGTAATTTTCATGTATTGACCATACATGTAGATTTTGAAGATATCTATGGTCATTTTATTGATATTTTCATTATCTAGTAAAATTCTAATCTCGATTATGTTCATGATTGGAAGTTTTGTAATTGGAACTTGTAATGAGAATTAACATCTTTTGAATAATGAATAATTACTTCATTAGAGTTTCCGCTTATGATTATTTTTGGGATGATGAAGGATCACTATCCATGATAAGTTCCATCATTCCTAATCCTAATCTTAAATAATTAAATACTTCACGTTTTAAAGGCTTAGTAAATATATCGGCCTAAAATTGTCTTCAATGCAACTTTATCTCGAATAAATGATATGCCCTTTTGGACGTTATCGCGTAGAAAGTGGTGATGGATTCTATATGTTTAGTTCTAGAGTGTTGTACGGGTTTTTTACTTAAGTCGATAGCTCCTTTATTGTCGCACATAATAGGAACTTTGTCGAGCCGTATGCCGTAGTCGATGAGAGCTTGTTTCATCCACATTGCTTGTTGACATGCCTTTCCGGTGGAGACATATTCAGCTTTGGTCGTGGAGATAGCAAGGACCGTTTGTTTCTTAGCCAACCAAGATGTTAAACAACATCTCATGAACATACAAACAAATACGCCACTAGTGCCTTTATGCGATCAACGTAATCGCTCCGCGTGGTCAGAGTCGGCATAAACTACAGTTTCTATTCCGGTTCCTTTCGGATACCATAATCCTAAGTGACTAGTTCCTCTAATATACCTAAATATAACCTTACGGATTCTAATTGGGTTAGTCATTCTTAGATTCTTATGGAACATCCACATAAGCCAAAACACTAAACATAATATGGCCTGCTTACATTAAATAAAGTAAAGTACCAATTCATATGCCACGATATCGAGCTATCCATGGAGTCGAGCTTTCATCTCCCATTAGTGAGCTTGATCTCCGTTGACATCGATGTCTTGGTTGGTTTGGAATCTTCCAATCCAAACTTCTTTAACATCTCCTTAATGTACTTGGATTGATTGAAAAATATTCCGTCTTCCATTTGTTTGATTTGAAGACCCAAGAAGAAGTTCAACTCGCCCATCATACTCATCTCAAACTCATCGTGAATCATCACACAAGTTTTGACACGTGGAACCAAATATAATGTCGTTGACATATATTTGAACAATAATAAGATGTGACTTTGATTTCTTAGTAAAAAGTGTGTTTATGAGTGCCATCTGTATCCCATTGAGATTCCGAGTTTTATCACAAATGGCTTAAGTCTAATATCATACCATCTTTAAGGAGCTTTTTAAGACCAAATAAAGCTTCTTATGTTTATAAAGTATAAACATAGTTTGGGTTTTAAAAATCAATTACCCCTGGAGGTTGAGCAGCAACAGTACACCGTCGGTTCAGTTTGGAAGAAAACCGTTTAGAAAAGCACTTTGTAATCCAGTGTTGATATAATTATAAGAATCATTGAGTCATGCGAGCGAATAAGTGCAAGGAAGATATTGCAGAAGAAGTGACGGTGCTAACGCTACAGCTAGGGTAGCGATATGTGTGACACTCGAGAAGCGAGGACGTATACATATCTTGTTGATATGATCACGTGAGACCTTATGTGATGCATCATCAATCTCTACTATCTTGTTATATCTCTGACACATACTCAATGCCTTTATTTTCTCCTTGCTCTCAATCTTAGAGTTCAGATCTCAGACTGCATTCTCTTTTTTGTTATCTCTCATTTCTTAACTTAATCTTGAGGGAGACTTACATTATAGGAATAAGGAAAAAATTCCATAAAACTATCATATACACACAGCAACTAACTAATAAGTATTTCTTGCATACTACAACCCACTTTTATCTTTAATGCCTTCATAACATTTTTGGGATCTATTCTATATATAAAACAAAGAAATTACTATGAATTTTTGGGCTTGAATCTTAAGGTTATTTGATTAAGATTCATATGACTTGATCAGTGATGATTTTTGGACTCCTTAATGTTAACCATTTCTTCAACTTCTATCGACTCATTTTTTTCATTATTTGTATTTACTATTTTGGTATTATTTCTAATGGCTTCTTCTTCACCAACAAATAAGTTGATCTATGGTTGAGTTGAAATGAGTACACACATTTAAATCATATATCCATGTTGGGAGTTAAAAGTTCACAAGTCATAAGTATGAGTGCTTAACATTTAGACTTATATTGACAAATGATCTTGTTTAATTGCTTGGTTTGGATCTAGTGAAAAATCGGGGACGATGAATTTATCCGTCAGGACTTCCGTAGATTATTCTATGGACGCTTCTCATTCTATGATCCCAATGCTGATAAAATAAAGGAAGTCAAGCAGGTAGTTAAGAAAAGAAAAAGAAAAATCCAAAAATATTAGGATAGTTAGTGTACATATCAAAAATGGTGAAAACGGGACTTGTCGAAGCTATTGATTCTTCAGTTTCCCTTGGCGAACGCTTTGCTACTTTTCGAGGTAATTAGTCAAGGGGGATCGAGATTCTTAGTTTTCTTAAGTGTTTACTTCATAACATTGCGTGAGGACACGGCAATACCTTAGTATGGGGGATTTTGGTATGTGCTTAATTACACATACCATTTTCCATTCTAAACGATCTTAAACGACTAAAAACGTACCAAAAATACATTGTATTTGTATGTTTGCATTTGTATTGTGCAGGAAACGGATATTCAACCAAAAGGAACAAAAAGAAAGCCAAAAAGCAAACAAATCCAAGCACGGAATGGAAAGGACAAAGTCAAAAGTCATCGAAATGAAGAAAATACAACTTTAGGGACTAAAACTGCCAAGCCTCAAGTTGTATTACTAAAATAACAAGATGAGGGACTATAACTGCCAACCGGGCAGAGATTACATTTAAGTTATAAGACTTTAGGGGACCAAAACTGCCTACTTCCCCAAAAGCCTCATTTCCCGCCCAACAAACCCAGGTACAACTTGGATGTCCTCCCATACCTTCTCCCCTGCAAAACCACTCGACACCCTAGCCAAAATCATTTCATCCACCCTACTAACCCATCCCAGTTGTATAAAAGCCATGTTGGCAATCCCTCACCTTTCCCAAGTATCTTCAATGGCTGAGATTGCTCTCCAAAGAAGCACAAATGAATTTGAAGGCTGGGATTTGCTTTAGGACTTACCTCACACAACAAGCACACTTCGTTTTTGCTCTGCAAAGAAGCACAAGCTGAATGTCCAAGACTTCGGCTATATATAAGAGCTTTTTGTAAACCTTTTGGAGAGTTAGTTTTTAATTAATTTCAGTTTTTAATCTTAGCTAAATTTTTTTAAGTCATTTATAGCTTTTACTTTCATCTTGTAACTCTTTCAAGTTTTAATGCAAATTTGAGTTTTTAAGTCAATTTACATTACCAGTGTTAAGTTTCTTAATCATATTGTTCTGTGTTCAAAAAGCTATCACCACAGCTTACTTATAAGCCGTTGTTATTAAGTAAAGATAAAAAGTTAAGTAGTTAAGAGAAAATCACAAATATCACTCTCAAATATACCACAGCTTATGTTATGGATGATAAGCCAGTTCTGGATGGGCTTATGGACTCTCACTAGCTTGTTTTAAGCAAGCTAGAGCTTGTAGATTCATTATTTGACCCTGTTTTGAGCAAGGGTTTTGTAAGTCTCTCTCTCTTTCTTACATTTCTTATTTACTGTAGAACTGCTTATTAGTGCTTATTTATTGCTTATTCTTGATTAAAGTTTATTTTTGCTTTGTTTGTTAGTTTAAAACAATAAAAGTTTGTAAAACCACCTTTCCACTTTCTTAGTTAGTACTGTTAAATTCCTAAGGATAACAACGGTTAGTATTGATTAACACTGCTAGGCCTTTCAGCATTATTGAAGTGCTTATTCTTACTGTAAAATTCTTAAAAGTGTCATAATTTGTTAAAATAGATAATCTGTTATTAATTAGTTTGAAAGAAAAATGATTTTTTTACTTAGGGGTATTTCAACAAGCAGTAATAACGCTGTAGTGAGTACAAGTAGTTCACTTTTGGAGCAGTACTAACATAAAGCTACCAGTAACTAACTTAAAACTAGCAGTATTAACTCCAAAGTTAGTAACTTTAGATTCATAATCTGTTAGAAACAGTTGTTAGTACTGTTGTGTTTATCTTGTTAAATTAAGCTTCATTGCTTTTGTATTTTGCTTATTTAGAGTAAGTTTAAAACTTTGTCCTGTATTAAAGCTTAACTGAGCTTGTATGTGTCTTAGTGTAAAAGTTTTAAGTGTTTTTGCCATTCCTAGCTTTTATTCTTGTTCCAGCTTATGTTCTTTGTTTATTTTTATGTGCATTTGCTTATCAGTATTAGTGCCCAATCATTTCTTGTCATATTCAAACATCAATCATCAATCGTCTCTCGATTTTCCATTTAGCCTCGTTGGGACATAACGACCCGGGAACACTCTATACTGCTTCCGTTTCATTGCTCTCGCGTGATTTCGTCCCTAATATTTTTTTGGTTGTGTATTTATACATTTTTATTTGGGTTTACATAGTTTGAGGGGTGAGTTCGCGCGGGTCAGTTGCCTAACAAATTTACCCTTTCTTCTAAAGAACTTTTTAAAGTTCCTTACATCAACAGCATATTCTTCGTCATCACTTTCGAATGTTGAAGTTTCAGCATAACTAGACTCTTTCTTAGCTTTCAAGGCAATGGACTTAACTCTTTCCTTTTGCCTCTATACATTTAGGAATCTTTTTCTATGACAACTTCATGTACTTTTAGATTGCCGATAAGCTCGTCTAGAGCTAGTGATGACAAATCTTTTGATTCTTCAATCGCCGTGACCTTTGCTCTCCATTTTAGATGTAGAGCCCTAAGAAACTTCCTAAGATTGTTTTTGCTAGAGAAACCTTCATCAAGAGCTTTAAGACTAGTAATAATAGTGTTAAATCTAGCAAAACTCCTATCAATAGATTCTTCTTCAAGGATAGTAAATTGTTCATATTGTTGAACAAGAAGATCAGTTTTATTATCCTTTACTTAGCTATTACCTTGATGTGTGATTAACAACGATTGCCAAATATCTTTAGCC